>HF970691.1:19820-32037 GCA_000604205.2 Neurospora africana FGSC 1740
GCCATCTGCAACTGCATCTGCTGTTGCAACTGCTGCATCGCCATGGGATTCATCTGCCCAGCAGCAGCAGCCATCTGCTGGCCCATTTGTTGTTGTGCTGCCATTTGGCCCGCCATACCGTTCATCTGGCCAGCCATGCCGTTGCCCATCTGTCCTTGCATCGCTCCCTGGCCCATCTGGCCGCCGCCGTTCATTTGCTGCTGAGCCATCTGCTGAGCCATCTGCTGAGCCATCTGCTGCTGCTGCTGCTGGCTCAACTGACCGTGTTGTTGTCCACCCATCTGGGCCTGCGCCTGCTGTTGTGTCTTCAAGAATTTCTGGATCACGATGCTCTTAGCATGCGACCGACACTGGGCCTTGAACGCTTCCATCTCCGCTGGCGGGATGTTGGCCGGCTGACCTCCCCACTTCTCGGCGAAGCCGGGCAGCCTCTTGGAATACAGCGAGCTCGTCACGTTGTTGATCTGCTGCATCACGGCTGGGTTCATGGAGAGGGCGGCCAATTGTTGCTGGCTTATTGGCGGCATCGGGGGGTTAGGCCGGGGGACGCCCACTTGGCCGTGCATGCCGGGTTGGCCGGGAGCGGAAACGCCGGGCTGGCCTTGTTGTGCGGCTTGCTGCTGTTGGATCTGTTGGGCCAATTGTTGCTGTTGTTGCTGTTGCTGTCGCAAGGCGATCTGTTGTTGAACCATGGCGACTTGTTGAGGGTTTAGACTAGCCATGTTGATCATTCCTGCTTGACCTGGTTGACCGACCATACCGGCGCGCATCTGTCCTTGCAACTGACCCATGTATTGCTGCTGTTGCTGCTGTTGCATGTTGGCCAACTGGGCAGAGTACTGCGCAGCGATATCCCGAGTTCCAGGAGCCATCATGTGTGGCTGCTGTTGTTGCTGCTGCTGCTGACGAGCAGCGAGCATCTGTTGTTGGGCAATCCGTTGTTGTAGCTGGGCTTGTGTCATCTGCCCGGCCATCATGGGGTTGCCATGTCCCTGAAGGCCAGCGGCAGCCATTCGTTGCTGGAGCATTCGCTGTTGTTGAGCAATGTATTGAGCAGCCTGTTGAGGATTCATGCCTTGGGGAACTGGAATGCCGCCCATCTGAGGCATTCCAGTTGGGCCGTTCATCAGCATGGCCTGGCCAACTTGCTGGTTCGCCATCATTCCAGGTGGTGGGCTTGCCTGGGACAGGCGTGGTGTTGGGACGACGGAAGGACGGCTCATGGGCGTTGCGTGAACCATGTTAGGGGTAGCGCTGGGCATCCTAGGCGTTCCAGCTGCGTGGCTCTGTTGACTGCCTCTAGCAGACATGCTGGCAGCCATGGGAACGGACATCGGACCATGGCTCGGAGCTACGGATGGAGGTCGTGCGGGGCTCCCGCCCATGTTGGAGTTGGAGGCCTGCATGGCCACGCTGTTAACCATGGGTGACGATGCCGTCTGTGGCGTATTTTGCCGGATAATCGGTGATGATACCTGGCCTTGCGATACCTGAGGGAACCTAGCTACTCCATTAGGCATGGTGTTAGCCATATTGGGGCTATTTTGCATAGTAGCAGGCATAGTATGTGGTGTTCCCATCGAAGTCGGCTGGGCCTGTTGCTGTTGCTGTTGTTGTTGTTGGGCCTGCTGTTGGGCTTGCTGCTGTTGGGCCTGCTGCTGAGCCTGAGCTTGGGCCTGAGCTTGGGCTTGAGCTTGCTGTTGAGCCTGTTGCTGGAGCTGGGCCTGTTGCTGCTGTTGTTGTGCCTGCGCCATGGCCATCCTCTTCTGATTTTGCTCCTTAAGGCGCTCAATCTCCAACTGTTTCTGTTGAGCGACGAGCAAGGCCTGTTGCTGCTGCTGCTGCTGTTGCTGCTGCTGCTGCTGCTGCTGCTGATCCGCCTGCGCTTGAGCCGCCGCCAGCTGTTGCTGCTTCGCTGCCTGAGCGGCTGCCAACTGCTGCTGCTGCTGCTGCGCCTGCTCCCGTTGCTTCATGGCTAATATCCGCCGTTTCTCGGCCTCCTGAAGCTCCTTTTCAGCCTTCTCCTGTTCCACCCTGGCCTTGATCTCTTCAAGAAGCTGGAACTGGTTAAACCGCGGCTCGAAACCTGAACCGGTGGCTTGACCTGTACCGTCTGACCCATGACCAGCACCTGGAGCGCCAGCAGCCCTGTTGGACCTGCGCTCGTCGCACGCGAGCATGTACTGCTCCATCTGCCTGGCGTTGGCGTCTTCTTCTGCCAGCTCGGCGTCCGTCTTCTTGCGTCGCTTGGGTTCGGGTGGGGGATGCGAATGAGCTGGGTCTGACACCATTTGCTGCTCAAGCCTTGATATAAGCTGTTCCGCGTCTCTTGTTGGTTCCAAGTCGAGAGGTGGTAGGGTGCTTAGCAAGATCTGGGCCTCGGCGGCCACGAGGTTGCTCGGGTCCAAGTCAAACTGATCCACCTTTCTTTTCCTACTGGGCGGCCCCATGGGTGTCTGGACTGGCTGTGCAGCAGTGCTGGGAGTTGGCGGAATGCCCATAATCTTGGACATGGGGTTGCTGATTCCCAATGCCAGATCCATAGCCAGACTCTCTGGCGTGGGGCGTAGCACAACAGTTACCACTTTGCTTTTACCCACCTCTTGATTACTTGGGCCGTTGGTCTGGCCATTCTGGGCGGGAATATTTTCCTTGTCATTGCCCTTTGCATCTTGCTGCTTGGTGAGTCCGTTGGGCTGGGCGCCCTGGTGCTCCTGGAGGGCCTCCTTTGGGTATGGCGCATAGGGCGAGGGAGTGACGTAGGAAGACCACCTGTGGATGGAGTGGTCATTTGAAGCCGGAACCGGCTGTGCTGGGCCCTTGGGCGCAGTGGTTTTCCCATGGGTGTGGACTTCGACGATCAAGCAACCGTCGTAAAAGGAAACGCCCTCGGGGTAGAGCCATGGAAGGAGATCATGAGGGATCGTGCGGGTCTTGAGGTGGGGGATGAGGGCCTGGCCAAGGGCTGACTTGTAGCTGGACACGGTCTCTTGTTGATCGAAGCGCCAGTGCGTCGGATGAAGGTGTATGATCAAGGAAGGTCGGTTCCCGGCGTGCTTTCTAAGGAAATCCTTGTCCGATATTGGGACGTTGGGGACAGACGGTGGCTCGAAGAGGGCAGCGGAAGCCGGAGGGCGTTGAGCGCTTCCGGGAACGGGGCCATGGCCAGACGGGGCGCGATTACGAGGGCGGTTGGGAGGGGGTGGTCGAGCAGGGGAGCCGTTGGCCATTGTATTTGCGCCGGGGGGATTGGACGGCTGACGAGCGGCAGACGGGGCGCGTTTGGCGGACATGAGAGGGGAGGCCGAGTTCGGTGAGGCCGTATTGATGCCGTTGGTCTGGATTCCCAGGGGAATAGGACGCTTGATCTTGGCCGCGACTGGCGGCGGCGGCGGTTGGGGTTGCGACATGTTTCGTGCGCCGCGCTGGTGGCAGTAGCGAGGGCCCAGTAAATTTCCTGACTCTTGTTGTATCCGTCCTCCTATGCGACCCTGTTCACGTTGGAAGGATCGATCGGTCGGTGGTCATGCGATCGCGTGGGTGGTGGATGGGTATCGGATGTTGAGAGTTGACCCGGTCGCGATGATCCAACGTTTACAGTATGGAGCCTTTACTCTGTCGGACGGGGCGTCAGCAGCCGAGCATGTCGGGGCTTTCTTTGTCAATGGGGACGTCTCCGGCGGAGGGGGTGGTAACGATTCGAAGTTGTTGTTGACATGTGCGGTACGTAGTGACGGATGACGATGATGGAAAGAACTGACCGATGGAATTGAAAGAGAGGAACCGAAGACAAGATCTGATGCCTAAGGTAGCTAATGTTTCTTTGGTTGAAAGTGTTGGTCGCAATGTCGAGAAAGGGTGACGGTTGAGGTAGTGAGTCTGGTAGTGATAGTAGGTACTGCTGTAGGGCAGATCTCGCTGTAGTGATACGCTGTAACCGTTGGTGGGATGCCTGTAGCCCACTAACAAATGATCAGATGTCAAAGCCTCGACCTGGCAGGATTGACAAAGCGGGAAAGAGCAAAACTTAATAGGAATCAAACCTCAGGCTGCGCGGCGCCAAAAGTGCAGATAGGGACATTGCATCGACCTCGCTACGAGCCAAACTTGATTGACGAGACTGAGACCAACTTCCCCCCAAGAAGTGCTTGAGCGAGACAAAGTCGGCTTTAACCCTAACCCCCATCCCTTATCGCCGAGGTGCATAAGGTACAACATCCGAACTGCGAATAGTACCCAGGAAAATTATATTATGAAGGGGTCTACATTAGAAAGTGACGGACGGGGACGTACCTATCCGGCACACAGACGGGTAGCTAGGCTATTTGTTCTGGCTACCATCCCAACTTCTGTACCTACTTCAGCAAACAGTCCTGCTTCTTGCTGCGCATGACAATTGTACATGTTCACTTGGCCCACCGAGATATCTGAGGGTCACCACCAAGGTATCCGAGGGCCAGCACCAGCGGCAGAAGAAATCGGTCATCCATATCATCATATTCTCTATCCGTCCGTCGGTAGGTATTCAAGCCAAAGAAACACTTCTGTCGTGTCATGTCCGATCGTTACCAAATAGCAGAGTGGTATACAACAACAACAATAACAACAAAACAAGGATATTATTACTCACCCTTCCCAGGAGCCCAGTTCACTCCTGTCCCTGAACCCTCCTAACCCAATCATCCCCCAACTTGCCCGCCCTCACATCAACGACAACCACTCCCCTCCCCCGTCCCACCCGCTCTTCCTTCTGCCACCACTTGACCTCTTCCTCCTTCTTCTCCTTCTCCCCGTTCTTCTCCGTGTCATCGTCCTCCGAGTCTGAGTCGGCAAGTCCGCCATCTCCTTGCTCAGCACCAACCACCAACACAATATCGTGCCTCAACCAGGTCTGAAGGGAAGTGATCACGCTGCCATCCGGTCCGGCCAGAGATTCCTGAAGATAAATGATTTCGGGCTGGATGTGACGCAAGATGTGGGAGTGGCCGGCGGGGGTGGAGAAGGTCAGGATGTGAGAGGGCTTGGACACGAGGGTGGCGGCTTGGTTGTAGAGGGAGGTGTAGGCCGAGTTGGTCCTGGTTTGGAGTGTTAGCAGGTTGTAGGGAAAAACAGAAGGGAAGAAGACTTACAGAGGGTCCTTGTCCTTGCTCTCGGCGGGCGTCTCGGCTTCGATGTTAGAAAAGGAAGAGCTTAGCGACGGAGGCTTGGAGGAGTCTTCGGACTTGTCCTTGAGTTGAGGGGCGTAGATCAGAATGTAGAGCTTGGTAAGGGAGAGGTCGATGTTACGGGGGATGTGGGAGAGGATGGACTGGAGTAGTACGGTTGTTAGTTACTGGGCGATGGCTCTGTTTAGACGAGGACTTACAGCATGTTCGTGGTACTCCTCATCACCAGCTTCCACATGGTTATCGGCCGAGACAATGATGGCAACCTTCTTCCGGCGTTGGTTCTTGTTGGAGGCGGCAGCAGTAGTAGTAGTGGCAACCGGGGCAGTAATAGTGGTGGGTTGAACAACGGGGGTATCATTTCTGGAAGTAGTAGCAGCATTCTCAACCTGTTTTTTCGTATCCGGGTCGGACCACGTCTCGTCGTCAGCAAACTCGCTCCTCAGGCTGTCTTCCTCGCGGATGGCGGAAAGGGCGGTACCCACAGCTGCGCCCGCTGCGGTCACGCCGGCGGCGACCTGTTGCTTCGCGCTGTTGAAGAAGTTGGCTGGACTTGGGGTGCGGCGGAGGCCCCATCCTCCTTCGGCCTGTTGTGCTTGGGCATTGGGGGAATGGGCTGGTGGCTTCAGACGACCTTCGCCGGTAGCTCCGTAGGGCGGGTTGTCGCCGTAGTCGGCGTTCTCGTAGTCGAGGTCCTGGAGGGTCGAGTTGGTCTCGTGTTCCTCGGTCCGGTCCTTGCGCTGGCTCCAGATCCATGCTGCGACACTGACGGTAGCAACGGCGGCTGTCACAACCAGCGGCACCCAGGTACCTAGAGGACCATTACGGCGTCTGTTGTCCGACATTATAGCGATCGAAGTGGCGAAGACGATGTTCTCGTTCTATGTACGTCGGCTGTTTTTAGATGGACGCTATCATGGCAATGTCGCGAGTGGTGTCGAGCTGTCGAGAACCGTTTCGCTTTCGTCTTTCGTTCTCAACTCGCAGGCGCACCTCCAGTCGAACAAGAAAGATGGAAGATGTTTGCGACACCACAAGTGAGGAGAAGTGTAGGCGCGCAAAGATGGAAATGTTGTGGCTGGTGGCTAGTTCTAGCAGCTACCGAATGTAGCGGCCCACTGACAGACGGTTAGGGCGGAGTCTATCGCGTATCGGCTTCTTGGGAAGACTGGGGAGAGGTAGGGGTCGTCGACTGGGCGAGCTGGGGTCCTGGGGAAGTGGATGCCTCTTTCAGCTGCACAGTCGTGGATGGCCCTTTTTCACAGAAGACTGGAGACGTTTTGAGGGTGTCAAGCCAACGAGGACGAAGAGTTCAGCTGGAAGAAAGGTCCTCATGACGCCGCGAAGTCAACCGAGGCTGGTGGTTGGGCAACGTCACTGGACAGGGCCGGGGACTTTCAGTGCAAGGAGAGAGCTTCCAAGCGCCAAGCATCAAAAAGTGCACTTGACCGCATTCGGACTGGCGGGAGCGAAGATCAGGGGCGTGTCTCCAGCGATGTTCTTGTTTGCACGCCCTCTGCACTTCAAGTTGTCCAGTCTGAACTGTAAGAGCGCACGGGCCACTCCCTCATGCCCCTCCATCAGTGAGAGCTTTCACTTTCATTGATTGAGACTTTGTTGCGATTGTGAGTCAAGAAATCCATATTCGAACAAGACATTCACCACTTTTACAAAAAATCGACGATAAAGAAACAACACCCGTACGCGCTCTTATATCACACAGAGCCGTTGTTTCTTCGTCGACCTAGATACCCGACATCAGAAATACCCGTGTCACCTCTTTGCGCAAAATAATTTCGACGTCGACAACCAGTTCCTCTCTACGTCTTCAAGATGCCCCACGCTGTAACTATCGCGACTCCGGGCCTCCAGGCCTTGATCCTTTGCGGTCCCGGCAGCTCCTTTCCCACTTTCACCGCCAACCCAGATGAGAACCCCAAGGCTCTCCTACCAATCGCCAACAGGCCCATGGTCTGGTATCCTCTCGACTTTTGCTACCGTGCAGGCATCACAAGTAGGTCACGTCCATGTCAACGTCTTGGTGTTGAGTGAGATTTGATATCGCATGTCTTGGCATATACTAACACTATCCAGACATCACCCTCATCTGCCCCCCTACGGCCCAGCAAGCCATCCAAACTGCCCTCAACACAAACCCCTTCTTGACCAGCCTACCATACCCCAGGCCCGACCTCCTAGCACCCAAGGACCTCGACCAGAACACGGGTACAGCCGAGATTCTCCGTCTCCCCGAAGTCCAAGCAACAGTAACCTCCGACTTCCTCGTCCTTCCCTGCGACTTGGTATGCGAGCTCGGTGCCGACAAGCTCCTCCAAGCATGGATGGTCAAGTCTGCCAGTCTCACAGACCTCCTTGGCGACACACGGTCGGAGAATGGCCCTCTCAAGCGTAACGGTGGTCTCGGTGTATGGTATCAGACCAAGACTGCCGCTCCCATCAAGGGCGAGGAGACCGATTTCCTGGCCACCGTTCCTCTACCATCCTCTTCCGTCAGCCCCCCTAAGGGCTCCCTATTCCCCAACATCTCCAAGGTCGTCTACTCAACACCCACCGATTCGTTGAAGGATCTCCTCGAAGAACAGAAAGGCTTCCCCACGCGCCATGCCCTCCTCAAGAAACACCCCCGCGTGCGCATGCTGACCACCCACCGCGACGCCCACATCTACATCTTCCCCCACTGGATCATGGACTTTGTGAGGGAGAACGACCGCTTGGAGACCATCGGCGAGGATGTCCTAGGTTGGTGGGCCAAAGCCGGCTGGCAAAAAGGTCTCTCCAAGAAGCTCGGTCTCGACACGATCCTCGGCCAGTCCAGCACCACCGCCCCCAGCACCGACGGCAAGACCTCCCCCGTCGGCTCCCAAAGCCCCAAGGACTCCACCGCCAAACACCCAACGGGCTCGCAAATCCACGACGCCGTCTCCGCCTCCGGCACCACCAACCTCGAAGGTCCCGTCCGCCCCGTGATCCGCACCGGTGACAAGCCCGGTCCCAAGGAGACCCCTCTCCACGAGGACGCCAACGAGAAGCAAAACGACAGCAACATCCCGCCCATGCTCGCCTACATCCACCCTTCCTCCTCTACCGATTCCACCTCCACCCCCTTGATCCGCCGCGTCGACACCGCCCAGCTTTTGCTTCAAATTTCCCTGCAACTCGCCAAGCTGCCCTCGATCGAAGAAGTCGGTTCCGCCGAGGCCGCTTCGCCCTTCGCTCACATGCGCAAGGTCGCTTATCCAGAGGGCGTCAAGCCGCGCACGACCATCACCAAGCAGGACTCGCTGGTGGCGGACAACGTGACTGTTCAAGAGAAGACGAGCATCAAGGAGTGCGTGATCGGCGCCAACTGCCAGATTGGCGAGGGCGCCAAGTTGAGCCAGTGCTTGTTGATGGATGGCGTGGTGGTGGGCAAGAACTGTAAGCTTACCAAGTGCATCCTTGGTAAGCGCAGCGAGATTGGGGAGGGGTGCACGTTGACGGAGTGTGAAGTGCAGGAGAATTTGTTGGTTGAGGCTAAGAGTAGGTTTTTTTTCTTTTTTTCTCTGCCCTTCCATCTATCTACCATCCCTGAACAGGTTACTGACAGAGACGAAAAACAGCGGAAACAAAGAACGAAAAGTTCATGTCCTCCTCCGGTCTCGAGGCTACCGAGGAAGATCTTGCCGAGGATGATGACAACGAGGATAACGGTGGTAACGGCAATGATGACGACGAGGATGAGGAGGATGATGAGTCGGCGGAGGAATAGGATATCCTTTCTGCTCCATCGACTCCGAAAAGTCACCGGCACGGGCACCCGCACGGTCCACCGCACGAGTCGCAGCAGCAGCAGCAGACAAGGCCCAGAAAGGGAAGCTGGTTGAGTCGATTCTCGGGGTCAGGAGGAGGGGATGAGTGAATAAGTGACAAGTGTCAAGTGGCAGGTGGCAAGCGGCATGCTTGGGATTTGGTTGTTTTGGGTGGTTATCTTGAGTGAATTGTTTGAGTACATACATACCCTTTAGAGGTGGTTCTAGGTTATCCAAAAGTTTTCCATTTCCTCCATCCGATCCCCAGGAGAAGTTGCCCAAGTGAGCGTTACATTTGCTTACTTTTCGTTGCTATTAAAGTCTCAATTTGATTACAGACCGAGAGAGCGCATTTCATCGCATTTCTTTATCTGGTATGTATCAAAGCGCCCATGTTGGCAGAATAAGGGAGGGTATTGCTATAGAACCGATGAACTCGAAGAGCTAAGTGACTACAGGTATTGACCTAGTTAAATAGGCACCTACTCATCTATCCCTTGTCTGGTTAGTAGTTAGTTAGGTATGCTTCGCAAAGAGATTGGAAGCAGCGGAGTTTGAAGGGCCCCGTCTCTTTACACAGCACCTGCAATCTGCATGTGTGTCTTGGCAGAGCGAGCAGAGCTACAGAAGTTCGCTGGGACTGGAGGAATTTGCGGTTAGGTGCTGATGATGTATCGGTGCTTTTAGTTTCCATGTCGTCTGTGTGATTGATGATCAACGTCCCTCGGACTTCCTCAGTAGAGGTAGGTAGCTTTTGTAAGACAAAATGTAGATTAGATAGTCTATCTATCAAGATACCGTACCATAGGTACCGAGATCTAGACATTCCTTGCTACCTACGGTATCTTTGCTGTTACTCGACTACATACAGATCACCCACTACAACAGAAACATGTTAGAGCAAAACCAGGAACCAATGTTAACCTTTCTTAGCCTTACCTAATCTAATACCTCACCTTCCCATAGGTGTAACTACTCTTGACACCCTTCACCGCTCTATCAATTTTGTCACAGCGAGAGATTACATAGGTAGCCAGAGGTTTTGTGAGAGGTTACATGCCAGTCAGGCACAGGCACGAGCCCGACTCTTATTCTAAGAGGGAGGCCTCCCATCCCATCCCATTTATAATGGCATGCAGCCTCATCTCACCCTTCAACATTCTCGCGTGTCACGAGAGAACACAGATTAGGTAAATGTACAAGCTGTGTAAATCGGTACGTAGCTAGGTAGCTAGGTAGGTACATATGCGGCTTACTCCCGAAATGGAAGTGCATTTGTAACAGACAGCTCAAAGATTGACAGCATCGTTTGTCCCGGACAAGTCGAGCCATACTTGAGTGAGTGGGTACGCTAACATGGCCTGGAGGTGTATCACTCACGATAACCCTCCAACTGCATGTAGGGAACACAAAAGCCTACCTATCTGTCTATTTGACTACGCTACCTCCAGCTCGAAAAGGGCAGGCAGGACATGATGATACCAAAGAGAAAAGAAGCTGACAGAGAGAGAAGAGGTCAAAGCGAACCAGACCAGGTGGTAAGACCAGACCAGACCAGACCGGCCTAAGGCTTAAACTACTATGGTATTTTATCGCAACACAAACTACCTACCTAGTGCAGGGCTGCAGGCAGAAGGGAGGACCAGCGAATATCGGTGATATAGAACAAAGCAAAGTATGTCGTGCACCACTAACTATATACAACTACGTACTACAATGGCCGGGCGCACCACAAGCGGGTGCACATAAGCGGGACAAGCGGGACAAGCGGGAGACAAGCGGGAGGTCTAGTCTAAGCCCTAGCAGGGCTAGCAGGGCTGGCTGACTATAGCTGGCTGGCTGGTGTTTCCGATGATGCAGGTTGTAAGAGCTCGTGGAAGGTGACGATGGATAGATATGTGGAATCGCGCATTTTGGAACGAGGATACATAGGCCGTGTTTATATGGGGGTTTGGTACTACTTTGTACGCAGTATAGGTAGTCAGTTCACCCCTTTTTCCTGGTTCCCTTTGTTCGTTAGCGTGGCCCGAACTTTCACGCCCTGGCCTTCAGTGTATAGAAACTCAAACCAACCATGCTCACCAAAATTTTTAATACAATAAGGGCTGGTAAATCAACGAATTGATGATTATTAATGCGTTTTGGACGCTTTATATCCAACCTTTTCTCTCGTTTCGAATGGTTGTCCCCGTGGTCTTTCTGTGTACTAATTTTTTTTCCTTTTTCTTCGTTTTTTGCAGATCCCTATCGCGCTAACACAATCAATCCAGCATCGATTGAACTGTACATATGTAGTACCATCCAAGTTGCTAGTTGAGGCTTGAAAGTGTAAGTGAAGTGGATTTTTATACATACCTAGCCCATCCATGGATAAGAACATTGTGAATGATGTTGTTGTGTCCTCTATCGTGTCCTGTATGTCGGGGGCAATCAATTATTAAAGGATTCGGCAAACTGGATGGTACAATACCAAGCGGGTTGTAGCCCCGTGTGATACCGGACCTGTAAGAACCCCTTCGAGAACCACGCATTCGAACTTGACGCTTTTACTTGGTCGAATCTACTACTGTCAAATGGAAGACCTAGCCCAAGCCCAAGCCCAAGGATGACGGGCATATTGATGGCAGAGTTACTTGTCCTTAGGCTTGGGCGATCATGATCGACATCGGGGTTTCTAGTTTAGTGTACCCTCTTTCGACTGCGTGTACATGAATGACACTGTCCTCCTCGACAACGACCACCATCCATGAATGATCCAGGGCTGCATGCAGTTTTTGTGTAGCAGGGAACCTGTAGCAAGGCGTGGTGAAGCCATTGGTAACAGTAACCCCCGGGAAGAACCTGCTTGGCACATAACGGTATTTGGTAGTGTAAATATTAGACAATTGCAAATGCCGCCCACTCACCCGCCGATCTGGATCTGTAGAATACTGCGAAAAGACCCACGTGTTCGCGAGGGACATTGGATCTGGCGAACCAAGCTGGGATTCTGGACTTTTGCTAGTGTAGAAGCTGGAGACCAGCCCAGCCCAGCGATCTAGCCAGCCTTGGGAACATGTTGGGGAAATCTTGGTGAGATGACGATGTCTTTTTCCAAGCTCGCCAAGGAGCATACCTAGACGAACCAAATCCCACGGAGAAGGCGTGGAATGGTGGATCGCATGTCGTCTGGTGTGGAGACTGGGAATTGGTCCATAAAAGGGAACCAAATGGGTGGAAATTGAGGCTGTTAGTGGATGGTTT
>HF970691.1:41554-53978 GCA_000604205.2 Neurospora africana FGSC 1740
GCGTAAATGGGGGAGGTGGTGGATAGACAGATGGCTCAGACAGTTATCGTTGAGATGGAGGTACCTCAACGAACTAATCGCCTGCCCGTGCTCAGAAACCGGGGAGTCGGGTCCAGAGGTAAGTGCGGCCGGCGATCCAACCTCAAACACCTCAATCTGGTTCCCTTCGAGGTTCAGCGAGCTCAAAACCGGGAGCTGGTCCAGATTGACCACCCTCTTGATTCTGTTCCCCCTCAAATCCAACTCGGTAAGATGCACCAACCTCGCCCCATCAAAGTCCACCTCCTCAATACAATTCCCTCTCGCCCTCAACACCTGCAACCCATCATGGAACTTGATCCCCTCCAAGCTCTCCAAACGGTTATTGTCCACCCTCAACTCCCTCAGATGCACCAATTGCTTGAACGGATTCAAGCTCGTCAACCGGTTATTCGAGATATCCACATACTGCAGGTTAGTCAAGTGTCCCCATGCCGTCAAGCTTGACAGCTGGTTGTCGGTCATCTTCAGGAAGCGAGTAGTGGACGGAGCGCCGATGAGGTTCCTAATCTCGTTGTGGCTAGCGTCTAGGGACTCAAGACGGCCGCAGAACTCGTCGAGGGCGTGGAGCGATTCCAGACGCTTGTGCGCGAGACAGAGGTTGCGCATGTCTTCCCAGTAGGGCTCGAAGGGCTCGACTTCGGTGAGCTTGGCGACGAGGTCGCGGGTGGACATGGACATGGAGCGGCCGCGGGAGTGGTGGTCGCCCGTCACAAGATGATGATTGCCAATAACATAACTTGCTTCGAGAGCCAGTGACGACTCGTCGGGAGGGTGGATGGTGAAGTCCGATAGGGGGCTGAGAGAAAAGGTGCCGACATACTGGCTGATGATGTGAGCCGGGTCGGCGCCGGACATGGAGCATGGTCTCAGATGGTGGGCGGGTGTTGCCACAAGGAAGGAAATGCTGTTGTGTTGTTGGGCTTCGTGGTCCTCTTGGTTGACCATTGATGTATCAGCAGCAACTATGCTTAGTTCCATACCCTGAGGTTGTGGTGATAATAAGGACGGCTGACCAGGACCCTGAGGTTGTGGCGATAATAAGGACGGCTGATCATGACCATGAAATCGGAGGCTGTTCTTATTAGCATTACTGGATTCTTCGTCATGTTCGTCAATCCGTGAAACAGGTCTTGCCATGTACGTCTGGCCTTTGACGGACAAGTGACGCGGGGGACCTCGTGAACGGCTGCGTGACCTAGACGCTGAACCAGACGTGACGTCGTTCCTGAGCTTGGAGGCGGATATGGAGACGGCCCTGCGGCCTCGGGGTTGCGGTTGCTGAGGTTGCTGCTGTTGCTGCTGTTTGGTGTAACCTCTCGGCGGAAGAGGCGGCAGGCTACGCTTGCGCTGCTGCTTATTATTGCCCTCCCCACCAGTTAGTCCTAGCGCGCTCGGAGCGTCGGCATCGGAGTCAACGTCGTCGGCTACGTCCTGGATGTCCTGGATAATAGACGCAATGGGTGATGAGAAACTGATCGTGAGACGTCTGCGCCGGGCTGCTAGTGGAGTATTGCTTACTCGGTCCTCGTAAATCCCAATTTCATGTTCGACATCGACCCCTGTGCTTGTACCTGTGCCCGCCGTGTTTTGTGACTGCAACGAGGGCTCTGCGTCGCGCTGTTCGTCAGTTCTGGTTGGCTTATTTTTCTTGCCAGGGTTCGACGTGTCCGAGTCCCTGCGACTCCCGGTTGGCTGCCACTGCGGTTCCGAGTTAAGGAAATCGTCATCGCCAAAAGGTGCCGCGACGTCCGATGGTTGGTCAAAGTCGAGATCGTCCTGCTCGTGCTCGTGCTCCTGCCCCCGTTGGTTGGTCGTAAGCCGCAGCTTTTCCAATTCCTCCGTGATGTCCACGGTGAGATCGGGAATGTCAGCGAACGGGTCATCTTCGCTCACCTCCGAGGCAATGAAACTGTTTTGTCTACTGCCCATAAACCCGTTAGATGGCCGCTTCCTGACCCAGACATTTCTTTCCCTGTCCAGCACCATGTTGCCGACTCGGTCTGGAATAAGATGCAGCACACTTTCCGGCGCAATCGTCTTTCTAGTATCGGAGCCCTTGGAGGAGGTCGTGTGAGAGGACCGTCCCGTGTAGTTATCAGACTCTGACTGGGTATGCCTTCCATCCTCAACATTCTCATGCGACAGCTTAGTCTTAAGCGCTGGGTTCCAGGAGATGCGAATGTTTGGCGGGTCGCTGATAACACCGTCTTCCCTAAAGTCGGGCAACACAGGTCCGCCCTTCTTGCCTGCATGATGTTTTTCGGCATCCTGATGTACAGTGCCAAAGCCTTGCCGATGCAGCGCAGCCGAACGCAGAGACGAGCCCATGATGTCACCCATATCGCTTGCTTCCTCATACTGCTTGAGACGCTCGGCAAGGACGGGATCTTCCTGCTTGGTTGACCTGCGCGTCAAAGGCGGGCGTCCCTCGCGGCTGGGCGGACGCAGGAACGATTCCTGAGTGGACTCCTCGTAGGAGCTCTCCCCATCTGCATCATGGCGAGAATCATACTCATCCGACTCCTCAACACTAGTTAGACCGTTGGCGGCGTTCTTGCGGATCATGGCCATGATCTTGTTGGCTTCGATGAGGAAATCCTCGGTTTTGATGGAAGGTTTGCGGTCGGTGTTCATCGCCGATCCTGGTCCGCCATGTTTCTTGGGCGTCCGACCCTTAGAAGACGCCTTGGATGACGGCCTAGTAGGACGACTGGATGACTTTGTAATGAGCTCCGTCAGGGGCGGCCTTCCCTTCTTACCCTCCTTCTGAAGAGACGATCTCTGGAGAGGTGTCGGCGTGCGTGGTCTGGGCACATCTTTGCCCGAGGGCGTACCAGGCTCAACCTGTTCGCTACGTTTTTCAGCATGCACTTCTTTGCGCCGCTTGTCAATAGTAGCCTGTATCTGTTGATACGAAAGCTTCATGGACTGCGTTTCCGGGGAGGGAGAGATATCTTCCAGTCCATATTCGATGTCCGACTCATGCAGAGTCCTACGTCGTTTAGGGGTCGGATCCTTTGATGGCGAAGTGCGCGGCCGCTTAAACTCGGGGGCTGGGTCCTTTCTTCGCTTGCTGGGGGTGGCAAACGTAGCGGGAATATGGGTGAAAGCATGGCGTTTCTTATGCGCCGTGCTAGACCCCATCTTGGAATGGCGTTTCGATGAACCTGAGTCAACGGGCTTTTGGCGCTTCCTACGCACCGAAGAGTTGCTTGCATCGGCGTCGTCGTCGTCGGCGTCGGCTTCAGAGGGCGAGGACGGACGGCTGAAGTCGAAGACAGGGATCCGGGGTTCTGGCTGAGAATCGTCATTTGGACCCTGGTTTTCCTTGTCACCCTCAACGCCGGATGCGCCAACCGACTGGTACGAGAATTCGTCCTGAAACTCGTATCCATCCAAGACCCCAGCTCCAAATTGGTTCACTGCAACGGAGGCCTTGCGTTGACCAGTCTCTTGTCCTCGACGCGTGTGGGTCTTGGGTGGTGATAGATAGCCTCCAGAGTCCATGTAGGAAACGTGTACTGGAGACTCATCTCCAGTTTGCTGTCCAGAAGAAGCCTGCTCGCCCGGTGTGTCGTTGTGATATTGACTGAGCCGTCTTTGCAGAATCTCGCTGGTGAACGTATCGTACGGTTGGAAGAGCTTCAAAGGGCTGCCGGCTCCTTGCTGTGAAGATGGCACGCGCTTCGTAGCTGCACTGAGATTGGGGATTCGGGGAAATGCAGGTCTGGTGCGGGGAGAAATCTCGTCGGAGATGTTGCCAGATACTTGTGCAGGAACGTGCTCGTAGTCATCCCAGTGCTCGACCTTAACCGAGGGAAAGCGCTTGGGGGTGCTAGCTTGAAGAGACTCCTCTGGATTGAGCTCCGAGATATCGTTCAAAGCTGAGCTCAACATGTGGTTCTGGAATGATCCGTCGGCAGATCGACCACCTCTCCTGACGTTGATGTAGCTTCCCAGCTTTTCGTAGTCCTTGGAGGTGTTGCTGGTGTCGCCTGCCTTGCTGTCGCTTCTTGACGAACCACCAGTCTCGGCAGCCTCAGCCTCGCTCTTTCCAGACTCGCTCTTCCCAGAGACACTACCTCCGGAATCGCTCCTGCCAGAACGGGCCATGCGCAACTGATTCTTCCTAAGAGTTTCGAGGCGGCATCGGAGCTCGTCCGGGGAGACTTCTGGCACAAAACTCGAGTTGCCCTCGCCGGCGTCGTGCATAGTGAGCAGTATCGGGCTGAAATCCTCATGGCGCAAGACGCTCTGGCCGCTTGCCTGACGCGATCCAGCACTAAGGTTTCCGAGATGGGAAGAAGCGGAGGTGGATGGTGTTCGCGACCGCACCTTGGGATAGGTCTGTTGCTCGGTAGTAGAGGCACGGAAACTGGACTCGGATCCTTGACTGGGGTCGCTGGAATCGGTAGCTCGTCTGTAGCGTATTTCTGGTATTTTGCGCCGTTGTTGTTCTTGTTGTTCCTCTTCGACTTCCTCCTCTTTCTCCTTAGGAATTCGGGGAAGCGATTGGAGAGACTCTTCCACATGTATCTCGACGGTTGAAGGGTCCCGCTCTCTTCCTAGAAATGGCGGGCTCGATGGTAGGGTAATTTCGACATGGGACTCGGCTTGCGACTCGTACTGGGACTCGAAACCTTCGCCGTTTCGCGCGTTCGCATTCGTATTGGTGTCCGCCATATTCATATTTGACGCAGCTGGAGGTGGTGGTGGTGGTGGTGGCTTGAAGATGGATTCGAGGATTGCGCCAGCCGAAGTAAACAGGTCAGGTGCTTCGCCATAGTCGAGCTCTCGGTATACCAACCGTCTTTTCCACTCTGGAGTATCTTGTTTCCTCCCAGGCGAGCCATTCACTTCGTTGCGATTAACAGTGTTGTGGATGACGGAGCCGCCAGACTGAACAGATTCGGCTATGGAGGCGGTGCGACTTCGGGCGTCAATGGCTCGTTGGCGGTCGCGAACTCTATCGCCGAGGGACTTGGTCGAATCACGGCGCGATGCAGCGTTGGAAGCGGTGTTGCTGTTGACGCGATCATCGTGTAGGATGCTGTTGTTGGCACTCGTTCGATTCGAATTCGGTCTAGGGATTCGACTCGGAGGGGTCTTGGGAGGTTTTCTGCTTTGGGAGGTTGAGGCTGCTTGGGATAAATTGCGACTGTGAGCGGTGCTGGGTCTCGACTGAGATATTGACTGCGGTTGCGACTGTGACCGGTGGTGGCTATCCAGCTTCTTTGCAAACTGTGACGCGTTGGAGGCTAGAGAGCCAGGCTGGGAGGGCCAGTCCTCCGAGAGGGAGTCGAGCCAAGCATGCCCCATCCTGGGCGATTTGTCGGATGGTCGGATGCCAGTTTGGGACCAAATCCTGGAAATGGAAACGGGGAAAAACGAAAACGGATTGCGGAACACGAGACGAGTTGGGAAGTTGGGTGCGCAATCGGCGGAGTGGGAGTGTGTGGCAATCACACTCGGAGTGTAAAATGTGGACTGTGACAACGCTGCTCTGAGCCTGTGACAAGCCTGGCAGCTCTTGGGGATCGGGGACTGACTGGATGGGAAACGCGGCGGCGGCGGAAGGGTGGATTCCAGAGGGAAATTCCTGGTGGATGGTCGGGAGGAAGAAGCCGGGATGATGCCTTGACCCAGAGAATTTGGAGAATATATTTTTTGTTTAAATGGCGGGGTACGTATCCATCTCTTCAGTGTCGATTTGTTGAAGATGCTCTCTTTGCTTGTTTGGTTGGGCTGGTTGGTTGAGGTTTGGTTAGGTTTTGTTTGTTAACGAGGTACAGCAGCCGTGGTGCTCCGTTTGCAGAAAAGGTTCATGTTGGACGGACGTGGAAATTGGGCCGATGAGAGCGGGGCGCGGCGAAAGGTTATGTTATGTTATGACCTGTACAATACTCGCCTGGCCAGTGTAGGTTGGAAGAGTTGATGATTGTTGTGGTGGTTTAGATTCCTTACCGCTAATTCTTTTTTGAAAAAGCGTAAAGATATGCAAGGGTAAGACACGACCAAGTGGAAAAGGCCCGGTTTGTATGGCTGGCAGTCGATGGTTGATATGTTGACGGAAGTGTTGTTGAAAGTCAAAAAAGGTACTTTTGTCTGGTGGTAATAACGGGAAGTCTTAAGAGGAAAGAGGCGTCTTCTATTGGGCGGCCAGTTAACGCGACCTCCCTCTCTACCACTCATGACCCACGAACACGGCACAGCACGGCTATAAGGAAGGAAACATAAATCAAAGTGGCTGAACCCATTCGCTTGGATGATGACTTGCAAGGGAAGAAGGCTGGTTACAGTGGTGGTGGTTGACGTTACTCTGTTCCTGTTCCTGTTCTTGTGTCTCTGTGTCTGGATGGAATCTTGGATCAAAAGAGAGAAAGAGTTTCTTCTGTTCCTTGTTCCTGTCTCATCGCATCTTCTTTCCTCAAATCAGGACATCTACCAGTCTTTTACAACATGGGATGAACTGCAGTTGCGGTTGTGCTCTGCATATTTACCTGATTCTTACCATACAATACAGTCCAATGACATTGGCAACCCTTCTTCTGAGTCTCTGGGGCTGCGTTGTACTTTCTCCAATTCTAGAGAGCCAGGCTCCTAGTGACTGGGCTGTGGGGGTACCTTGCTCGACTCTTTGTGGCCCTGTCCACGGTATCCGATCTTATCAGTGCTCCCCCCCCCGGCCACTCCCTTTGTGTTTCTTCAGTGAGACGTTGACAACGCCAAAGCGCTCGCGTTTTTCTGGTAAACAGCGGCCAGAGCCATGATTGGTTGCTTCAGACAGCCAGCTCGATCTTGGCAACCGTGATTCGCTGTTTCAAGCACGAGCCATCATTGACAGCAAAAGGATCTTCGAAACTTGCCCTGCCTGTGCAGGGCGGTTCCGCGAATGCCCCGCTCTCCAATCTCCACTATAGTTAAAGAGCTTGCAGCTTCTGTTCGTCTTCAGTGAAGTCACATGATTTGGCGAACCCTCTTTAATTGGTTTTGCGCGAACACCACACGAAGATGACAAAAAAGGAAAGTTGACGTGATCCGCTAACATAACCCTGACGCTGCTTGTTCGTTAGCCGTTGTGCAAGTCGCCGACCAAAGAAAAGGCAACGAATGCAGACGACAGCAAAACTGCTTCAATCACGTCTCTTCAATCTGTTTGTACCAAGTTGCTATCAACACCCTCCAAGAACCAGCCTGTACTCGACATCTCGACCGGCGATGCGCTCACTCTGTGCTCAGGACGACGAACCGGAATGAGAATGCGATCGACGCTTGTCAACCACGACTGCCGTACCTCGATCGATGTAACAACCACACCCGAACCTGCCGACTGATACTAGGTAGCCAACGGGCTGACAAAATGAAGCGCCGTTCGCACCTTGTCCACGGCTGGCTTACCGAAGCCTTTCCCGACCAACCTGTCTACTCCGAAGCCCTCCACACGTCCGAAGACATCCTATACTCCGGTTCCGAAGATGAAGCCTACAACTCCCCGACCGAGCGACGAGAGCGATACGAGGACAAGGGCCAGCGATTTCTCCAGGGCCAGCCAATGCTGTTGTTGTCTGCGTCGCTGAGAGGTCCCTTTACCAAGGAGAGCGGCTGGACAAACCCATGGCGATCAAATACCAGTACAAAGAGGAGGATTAAATCACAGGCAGCCCATGCCACTCCAGGTCCTGCCGAAGAAGAATCAATAGTCATAGCAGCTACACCAACCATTCTAGAAGGCGCTGGGCGTGTCCAAGAAGAACAGTCGCACATCCATGAGGAACCCAGTCCGACGCCAAGTACTCCCACACCACATCCATATCTGGACAACGAAACCTTGTACGAGATCAGGACATGGCAAGATACGGTCGCAAATCAACCACGTCTGGATAATCCGTTTGATGAGGAGACCTACGAGCCGAGTTCACCCGATACTTTGAAGAGCCTCCAAGTCGAAATTACACCCAAGACGCATGGTTCCCGGTCGTTTATTGTGTCGTCGTCGGCTGTCGCAGAGGAGGAGGATTCAGTGGAGCACAACGACGAGGACATCGCTGAGCAAAATGAAGAGGTCAACCTAGAGTACAATGAAGAGGAGGAAGCAGGGCTCATCAACGTTGACGAAGAGGACGATTCATCGCTTACAGATTTGGATGAAGAGCAATTTGGAGACCAATTTGGAGAACAAAACGAGGAGCAGGAGGCGGAGGAGGACGATGACGATGAGGACGAGGACGATAACAACGCGGAGGACTCAGAGGACAAAGATCAAGAACAAGACACTGAGAACCAACAAACATCAGCAAGCCTGCCTGTTGAGCCTCTATCTGACTACGAAAGCCCTACAAAACCCCCTATAACATCACAACCTCTACCCCAGCCTCATGGCAAACTAGACCCTCGACCTAGAGAAGAATTGGGATTTCTTCCTGTCGATACAATCGACTTCTCACCCGCTGCCGTCAAGATATATGAAGAATCGCTTCGGGGAAGCACCTGTTATACTCCATCGTGGCGGGCGCAAGAGAGGAGGAAACAGGGCAATCTTCTACCGGGACTTGTTGGTGCGACTCTATCCGGTGACAATGCTCCCCAGAGCCCCTCACATCGGTCAGGCCGCAGCTTGCATGCGCCGGCTTCTGCCTCCATCTCGCATAGTCAAAGAAGGGCAAATAAAAATGGATCCATCACCCTCGAGCATCAAACAATCGAGCCCGAGCACATGTTGGTGGACAATCAGCCGTCCAAGCCTGAAGAGACAAAGGATTCGCTCAACGAGCCGTCCGATATTCCTGCTCATCACCAACAGGTCACCGTGGCACAGCTAGACTGCCTTCAGCGCATTATTTCTGCGTCCGACCGACCTCAACCAAATGCTGCTGTCACCCACACTGCTCCTGGGATGACGGAAGGAGAACAAAAGAGTCATACTACCGACCCAACATCGCCCTCGTCATCCGAGCTATCGAGTCTTACTACGTCTTTCGAGGAAGAAGAGGAGGAGCCCATCGAAGAGCCTGGTAAAAACGTGAGAAAACTTCTCTGGGCCAAAACCCAACGACGAGAAAGTACCCAAGAATCTACGCCCGATATGGCTCTTGGTATACCGTCAGCAACAGCGAGCTTTGCCCAAGCAGTGCCGAGGCCTTCGCCAAACGGATCTGTCTCCGAATCAGGAGATCACCATGGAGCTCAAGGAAGTCTAGAGTACTTCACAATCAATCAGGACCCGGAAAATGACAGAAAGCCAACGAAAGCCGCGCACAATGCTCTTAACTCGCAATCACCTAGGCGGTTATTACAGTCACAACCACGATCGGCACCGGAGGCTACAGTATCCGAAGAGAGCATCTACGATGACACGATCCATCAAGTGCGGCTCGAATGGCCAACTGAAGCTAGCAGCCTCCCTCACCAATCTCAAGTCCAGACCCAGAACTCATTACCCGTGGCGAGCATAGAAGAAACATCGATAATGGAACATGACACTTCAGCGCAACAGAATACACCGGAACAGCCAAAGAAAAGTGTCAACCTTACGCATATAACAAATCCGGCTTCCCGCAACGCAACGCCCCTTGGACCATCTCCGGGTTTACAGAGACCCTTTACGGAACCCCTAAAGATACCGGTCCTCGTACAACCTCGCTCATCCGTTACTCCTGAGGCGCCAGTGGTCCCGGAGCTAAGTGGGACACAACTCTCACAAGCCCTCGCTCAAGCTGTCCAGCCCGTCATCCAACAAAGCCCTTGGGCAA
Source organism: Neurospora africana FGSC 1740 (assembly GCA_000604205.2). NCBI lineage: Eukaryota > Fungi > Ascomycota > Sordariomycetes > Sordariales > Sordariaceae > Neurospora > Neurospora africana. Next base: position 51,346 of record HF970691.1, read on the forward strand.
AGGGCGACTCGCAAATAACCGCCCTCGCTGCTCCAGCACCGGAACCACGATTTTTCAGCCTCGGCTCGTCACCCCTATCCTCTCCCGCCTCCAGCTCTTGCTTCGTGGACATGGAGGATTCCATCCTACCAGTATCATCAAGTCCTCCTGTTCCTGGTAACATCATCCAACCTGAAGAAGATACGGCGGTGCCGCCAGCCCAAGTCCAAACACCCCAACTCCAGCCTGGTCACCCGCCCTCAACGCCGGAGACTAAGCGATCGAGTCTCCCAACGCCAGAGTTCACAATGTCTATCAAGTCCTTCAAGCATTTCATGACACCCTCGCCCAAGAGGCCAGCAAAAAGGCCGCGGTTGTCACTAGGAGACGGGCGTTTACCAGACACCCAGGCACTGGAGGAAGCGGTGGTTACGAACCCATGGGATTCGAGTCGTCTTGACGCTGGCACCATCCCCGAAACCGCAATGCCGTCTGCTCCTAGCAGAAGGACCAAGCGCGTATCCTGGGCTCCTCTACCCGGTGAAGCGGATTACGTTGATCCTGATATGTCAGGGGATATGGATGTGGATATGGAGGATCCTGACCAGCTCTCATCGGTCAACGGAACGAAGAATTACCGACCGCGGAGATCTATCCTCTCTGCTTCAGCGTCCATAGCGAACTATAGGAGCATACCGAGACGAGCAGCGTCCCCGCCGCCGAGCATAGCTGTGCCAAGTATCGACTCGTTACCGAAGGAAAGCCAAAAGTTTGGAAAGCACTTTGCCGCTGTTTCTGGTCGCAGACAGTTTGCTCCCAAGCCTGCTAAGCCTATTGTTGGTTGGAATAAGGGCAATGGCTATGGCGAGTCTCCAATGCTTCGAGATGTTAGTGGCAATGCTCGAAGCACGGGGACCTCCCGACTAGCTAAACGTCTTCTACCAAGCGAATCGCAACAAACATGCGGTAGTCCGGCTGTGGATGGGATGGCTAATGCTTTTGTGCAAGCTGATCGACAGCTTGAGAACCTCAACTTCAACGGCCGGCAGGTAGCGCACGATGGCACCCCAATCCCAATTACTTCCACAGGGATATGGGCAGATCGGACAGACCCAGTACCAGAACCACAACAGAAAGACGACGACGGCTTCCGCCTCCCTACCCTTCCGGGCTTAGACTCGCAGCCTCAGCCCGAAGAAACGGACGAAGTCACGGAAGTCATGGATAACTTGGACGATTTCATTGATAGTTGGGATATTGATGAGGAACTGGCCGAAGCAAGGGGTGAGAAGAGCAAGCAGAAGGTACAACCGTCGAAACTTGGTCAGGGGCTGAGCTCGGGGTTGGGCGATGGGCGGAATCTTTGGGACTCGCCGAGTTCAAGGCCAAAGAGTACGCTAAAGCGGAAACGGACTGGTGACGGTCAGGGAGCAGAGCACGGGATGGTAGAGAGCCAGGAAGGCAGAGGGGGTCGAGGTGAAGGAGGCGGGATATACGATCCGGGTGTTTGGGACCGGATTGTTTAGTCGGAAGCCGGTTGGGAATAGCATAAAGAGACAAACCAGCATGGCGGATGGAATCATGGGTGGTTTTCAAGGGACAACATTCTTATAATGATGGTTATCATTCAAGCGTTGGCTTCTTACTTTGCATGGGATCGGGTACGGCACGGAACAGGGCATGGGCCATTTTGGTTAGGCTGGATAGAGCATGGAAAGGAGATACCGTCTATAGTATATATGCTAATCGAATACTTGAACCTCATCTCCGTCAAAAACCGTACGCATTGTTAGGTAATATTGTCGTCGTTGATCTCAGGGGTAGAGGAAGGTCGAATGCTTACGTAACGCAACTTTGAAACACAGCTTGGAGGTACGTACCAATTCCCGTTGACCCGCTGTTAGTGCACTGATCCGTTCGGGTGGTCCGGGTGCTGTGCCTTTTGCACTTGACCCTATCAGCTGGCCTAACAAAACCGCCCAAAGAGAAGGAAACCCGGTTCATCGATATGACGGAATCAAGCTCCTGGTTAACATTCCGCATTCCAGCGAGGAACAACTGAAAAGCGACCGACGGGAGTGCACTTTCAACCTTTTGAGAATTACCCAATCGCTGGTTAAGATACCTCCTCTCTTGATTCTAGCTGTACGTGGATTCCTTCAGTTTTAACCTAAGAACACTGAAACCTCTCGTACCCGGTCGCGCGAGACATCGATCGGACCCTTTGCTACCGACCTCAATACGATTCCACTTCGGCCTTCAATTTCCTTCGGATAGTTGGGCAGAAATTCCCATCTTTTTCATCCATCGTCCAAGACTTTAGTTCGCTCAGCCTCTCCATACTTTACTTTTCTACGCAACAACAATCAGACCGATCGTCGGACTCGCAAATACCCTGACGGTTGGAACCCTGACCACCCCCCACTGACCTGCGTCGTTAGGTTGGGACCTTGCCAACTGTCTACGCTAGCTTCTAAGCTTCTCTAGCTTCTTTTTAACCCGCCGCCGAGTGGCCGATCAACCGATTACCGACCGACCTACCAACCTATCCCGGCTGGGACCCCTCATAACAAACGGTCTTGCTACGTACGACCTCGACGAACTTGTGAGCAAAATAACATCGCGAAGCGGAGTATATACGCCCGCCCGCCCGC
>HF970692.1:32090-43848 GCA_000604205.2 Neurospora africana FGSC 1740
ATGGCTTTATGCCTCGGCAATTCGTCCCGTAACAGTCGGCTCGGTAATCAAGGAAAACCCCACGATCGTCTCCCTGTGATACCCCATTTGATCGTGTTACCAGAATCTCCTCAATCCGGCTCGTCAGGTTTTGGGATCATATCAGAGTTATCGTTTGTCTCATTCTGATTGGCACGTCCACTTACTCTCGATATACAAGCGACTACACGCCTCAAGTGTGACAGAACAACTATCAACACATCAGCTTGTACACAAACATCAGGGATTATCAAAGCAAGCAGTCGGAAGAAAGGACACTCCCATTCTCACATACCGGCACAATGGCCTCTTCCTTCCTCATCAAGGAGCACAAAGTCGAGGGTCAACACATCCGTGATTATGCCCATGCTACCGCCAACTCCCAAGAAGAGGTCCTGTATCTCTCCGTAAAGCAATACATTCCCAAGAGCAACCCCAATCCTCAACCGGGCGACCTGACCATCATCGGTGCTCACGCCAATGGCTTCGTCAAGGTCAGTTACTCTCACTAACAAGCTATACCTAAACTTGTATATGTCATATCACTAACACCCTTCCGTAGGAACTCTACGAGCCCCTCTGGGAAGACCTCGTCAAAGCGCTTTCCACCCGGGGCATCAGAATCCGCTCCATCTTCATCGCCGACGCCGCCTGGCAAGGCCAATCCGGTCTGATTAACGAGTCCAGTCTGGGCAACGACCCATCCTGGTACGACCACGCGCGCGACCTCCTCTGCGTCGTCAACGCGCTTCGGCGCGAGATGCCTCGCCCTTTAGTCGGAATCGGCCACTCCTTCGGCGGCAACACCATCGTCTCTCTCTCTCTTCTACACCCGCGCCTCTTCTCTTCGCTAGTCCTGCTTGACCCGGTCATCTCCAAATTCACCAAGCGCGGTCCCACCTACGGCTTCATGCCTATGAAGCAGTCGGCCTATAGGCGGGACGTCTGGCCTTCGCGGAAGGCGGCCGCTGAGGGGTTCAGGAAGAATAAGTTTTATCAGACTTGGGACCCGAGATGTCTGGAGGTGTTGATTAATCATGGCTTGCGCCGAGTTTCTTCTCCGGAGGATAAGGATAAAGATAACGAGGAAGTCACGCTCACGACGTCCAAACACCAGGAGTGCTTCACCTACTACCGCCCTAAGAAACAAGATCAACCGGTGCCGGACTTGCCCCCGGATCAGGCTGTTGACTCTAACTTCCCGTTTTACCGCGCCGAGGGCATGATGACTACCAACTTCCTGCCGCACCTGCGCCCCGGTGTGCTTTGGGTGTTTGGATCCACGTCCGACGTCTGTCCTCCTGAGACCCGCGAGGAGAAGCTGGAGCTTACGGGCACGGGGTGGAACGGTAGTGGCGGAGCGAAGGCGGGCAGGGTGGAGGTGCGCACGGTGGAAGGGTTCGGGCATTTGGTGCCGATGGAGGCGACGACCAGGTGTGCTGAGGAGGCGGCTGAGTTCATTGCTCAGGACTTGGAGAAGGTGTGGAGGAAGGAGGATGAGGAGTTCAGGAAGGTTTGGAAGGCAAGGGAGGGGACGGAGAAGAGGGTGCTTAGTAAGGAGGTTTTGGAGTTGATGGGACCGCCGCCGGGGAGGAAGAAGACAGGGAGGGAGGAGGCGAAGTTGTGAGTTGTGAATTGGGGTGCCTCATATCTTTTTCGTCAGTGGTTGTGCGTTAGCCAAGGTCTTTCAAATATCTTCGAGCTTCTTCGCTATCTGTTTTCTACAATCTGCATCTTCCTGCGCCACCTTAGTGGCAGCTGTGAGCCTCTGGAGTGATTGGTATATGGGTCATTCCTGGGTACCGATCGGCCAATCATCCGCTAATTTATTATTATTGTTATTAATACTGGTTAGCTCCTTCCACACACCCATCCTGCCTATCCAGGGGAGATATATACTCTCCCTGAACTTGCCTCATCCACTGATATAGGTCTCGCTGTTTTGTCACAGGATTGACATGCCCATATAGTGTGCACTTCCGAGTCGCGAGTGCCCGTTTGCTGGCAAGCAGGACATCGTCCTGTCCGTTGTGGGTTTGGCCGATCTGGTCATTGTGCACACCAGGCCTGTCATACTGTTCGTCCTTTCAGTGATGTGGTAGCGGAAGATAGACCCTGTATGTCCTTATGCGCCCCAAGTTTCGGGAGATTGTATGAAATGATGATGAAGAGTGGGCTTCGGCTGTTGTTGTACGGTGGTGATATTGCTCATGAGAAATCGACACCCCTCACGGAACTCGACAGGAACAGACTGAGCCTAGCTCAGAGATCCGGTTGTGATATTCTTCTCAGTAACCATGCCGTAGACGGCACAATATGTGAGTTTGACGGTTACACCATAGTGAGGGTGTATGTAAGCTCTCTTTAGAAGGTGAGATTCCACATGCCGAAAATAAGTCGTTAGAATCGCCGCCCTGGCCCTGAACTACCAACTGAGCCGCCAACAGTGACGCCTAGTCGAGATCCCGCTGGCGGCGATCCTGCACTGTCTCTGTTTGGAGCACTTTGGCTTGTTCCAACTCTCGCTGAAAGCTCTCCTCAACAATCTTGAGGTCTTGCAAGTGCTGCTGCTTGCGTAGCTCGTCTGGATAGCAAGTTAGCGCCATCCAGTCAAACAAGGTCACGCGCTCCGACTCGGGCACCGGGAACGGTGGGGGTGAGTATGGTGGAAGATCTCTGAGCTTAAGCGGACCTTGGGCGACTAGTTCTAACGAGCGTGTGATTGCTTCGGTCAATTTCCTGGGTGAATGTATCAGCTACCTAGTCGGGAACATGGGGGTAGCGCATGGAAGAACAAATGATCAATGGGCGAGAAACCTACCCTAGCCTGCCATACACAGCGTCTCCCGTAGACTCCAACTCTTCAGCAAGCTCAGCTTGGTGGTTGTCCATCAGAGTTGGGTTGGGGACCACCACCAATGGTACTTGAAGTCGGAGAACTTCCAGAATTGTTCCAGAGCCTAACCGTTTAGTTATTTAATGCTCTCAAAGAAACCTATGATGATAAAAGGGGGCAATCTCACCGGCGTGAGCAACCACCATACCCGGCATTCTCACGGACTTCTCACCCCGTGATCTGACATAATGTTTGGTCATGTTATCTGTGAAAGCAAAGCGTTCTATCGTGACGGGACTAGAAGGCAAAGGTTTGACTTGTGCATCGAACCACTCAAAGTCCTCGCCGCATTGTACTTTGAGTAGCTCGAAGTTGTTGTCGGCCAGACAGTTGAGGAATTCTGGTTTGATGACCTCTGAAAGCAACGGGCGGAAGCCGGCGGTAGCGCCCACCGTGACGAAGCATTGCCGGCCTTCTATGCTGGTTTTCTCGAGTGAAGTTTTGTTATCACCAAGTTTCGGGCGTTTTGCTTCACCTTCTCCTTCGTTCTCCTTGCCAGTTTCCAGACCCTCTCCAGATTTAGTCAAAGGTCCTTCAGGACAGACTGTTATGATTGAGCTGGCATCACGTTTCTGACCAGCAATCTGTTGAGGGTCCGTTGCCTCAGTGTCAGTGGTAGGCTTTGTTGTCGTCGAGTGGTCCATCTCGCCCGCGGTGCGTGGGTTAGTGAGGTACGGTCTGAATATCCGTGAACGAAGAGGGAGCTCCCGAATAACGCTTTATATGACATAAAGTTGCTGGGGAAGAGTCAATTTTGTTGATGATATGTGCTTAAGAACGATGAGGTCATGAAAGTGAAGTGTTCAATGTGTCATGGATGCTGGATGTTGGATTGAACAAAGAGGTGTACCTGACTACGGTACTTGTGAGAGAGGTACTTGGAGCTGGTCCTTGCACTTATTGCTGGTGGGTCGCGGCAGGGGAGGTACTTGTAAGGAAGTACCTTGTGATGGGGAAGCTGCAAGGACGTCGAGGTTGCTGAACTGTGGCGGGGCACCTCTCTTCAGCGCTGTGTTGCTGTGGCTTACGCTCAGCTCCCCTCTGGACCCCCTCCGGCTACGCTGCCCGCCGGCAATTGAGGCTGAGCCCAAATTTTTTGGATAGCTCTGGGGCGCGATTGCGAGAAGCCCGGCTCCCGAGCGCCCGTGTCCCCCGCCGTCCCGAGTTGTCGCCCGGTCGCCCTCCACTATCGAGTCCCGATCCCGACTCCCCCGCGCGCCAAATTCCCACACACCAAGCAGCGTCACGGTCGCCCCCCTTCGCCCTTCGTCCGGACACAACAAACGACAACCCCCCGGGATGGCTTCCTCCGCCAATGCGCTCCGGCTCGGTCTCCGGACATGCAGTCGCCAAACACAAACATCCAGTCTCCGCATCACCGCCATCCAGCGCCGGACCCTCTCCGCCACCGCGACACGATGTGAAGGCGTCCCCGTACCAAAGAGGGAAGATGACGCCAAGCTCGAGTTCACCCGCCCCTACAACCCCGGCGAGTTCCTGTCCGAAAAGCTGAGGTCGGACGACCTTCAGGACTGGGAGCGCGAGCGCTACGAGCGCGCTCTCACTTCGTGGGAGCAGACGCCCGACGACCTCAAGAGGGGATGGTCGACCATGATCAGAGATATCGAGCAGGCGGCGGCGCCGCTAAGGAGGGTGGTCATGCCCAGGAGATCCACCTTCTGGTACGAGGAGGAGAAGGACACGGATCTCATCACCAACGAGGACGGCGAAGATGACTTCCACGAGAACGACATTATGAGTCTGGGTCACGGCAAGCTGGAGGAGCACCGCGAGTTCCGCGAGTATGCGCGCATCGCCGTCTGGGAGATGCCGCTGCTGTCCAAGTACGCCAAGCCGTTCGTGCCGCCGACGAGCGAGGAGGTCCTGCGCTTCCGCTACACCACCTACATGGGCGAATTCCACCCTGCCGACAGGAAGGTCGTGGTCGAGTTCTGCCCCAAGGATCTCCGAGACCTTACCGAGGTCCAGCAGCGCAAGCTTATGAAGCTGGCCGGACCCCGTTACAATCCCGAAAAGGACATCATCAAGATGAGCTGCGAGAAGTTTGAGCACCAGGCCCAAAACAAGCGCTATCTCGGCGATTTGATTGAGAAGATGATTGCTGCTGCCAAGGTACTGTTTCCATTCATTTCTTTGCCTTGTAAGGCGATTCCAAATACAATTGCTAACGTAACCCCTTTGCTACTACTATAGGATCCTAAAGATACCTTCGAGGATATCCCTCTCGATACCCGTCACCACACGTTCACCAAGAAGATCTCGTTCCCCAAGGAGTGGCTTCTCACGGAGGAACGTAAGAAGAAGCTTGAAGCCGCCAGGCAGCAGGCCCTCTTGAAGGATGCTGAGAAGGTGGTCCAAGGCGCCTTGGTGGATGGCGCTGATATTGTTAAGCAGTACCTGGAATCTGGCGCTGCTGAGGCTCTGCACGCCGTGCCTGTCATGGCGGGCCGCGGCGGCAAGGCTCTTCCCGGAGGTAAGGGTGGAAAGATGCAGCGCAGCAAGAGGTGAGGTGGAACGACGTGGAACGACGATGAAGCAAGAGGGGTAAGTGTGTGCTGAATGAAAGAAGGAAACAAACGAATGAAGGGGCGAAGCCAGGGAGGGCTGGGCTGGGAAAAGAAAAGGCAGCCAGTTTTATATAACATGACTGTTGCTGGCTTCGCTCCCGCAAACCGAGTTTGTTTTAGCCAGTGAAGCTTCTGGGGCGGAAAGGGGAAGCTGGCTAGTGTATGAAATCTAGTGTACACCATCTGTTTGTATTAACATGTGAAGAAAGTCTGACAGGTTCTGGGACGGACAAGAAGAGTGAGCTGTGTCTGGTTGCAGTTGTATGCCCTTTGATGAAGGCCAGTCAAGTGGAAAGACGATGTTCAAACACGCGCGAAACAAAGATGATCTGAAGCCCGATTAAACAACATCGACTTCCCCGAACCGAACCCTAATACCATATCCAGTTTCCCCGTACTCTAATAAGACGACGGCCGGCATCATTTCGGTTTCTTCGCGCCAACATGGCCGCGCTTATTACTGGATAGCGGCACATCTGCGGCATTCTTTAATTGGGAAGCGCGCGGTTAAGGCCAAGACTTTGGGTGGCTGTTTGCCCTTGGGTTGGATAGCAACGCCGAAGAGGAACCTGGGACAAGCCACAACCACAGGAAAATTCCCTTGTTGAACAAGAATGTACCTCGTTACATCCGATGTTCGAGATTTAACAGGTAACTAGCATCCTCTTGTTTGCATCAGAGGAGTTGGTCTTTTTTTGCGGCAACCATTAGTCTGAGATGAGAATTAGATATTCCACTTAAAATGCTCGGCCAAGGACAAAGTGAGCGGGATAGCTACGAGAAAAGTGGAAACCAAGCTACATACTCATCTGCTAGCCCTGACGAGTATGTACAACATCAATTGCGTGCACGCGGCGGGAATAGAGGAAGCTTCCGTTCCGTAGAGGTGGCGTGTTTCACGGTTTGGGTGGAGTGGGTGGCTACACGCGCAGTTATTGGGTTGTACCCGGATCAGGGACAAGAGACTTGGTTGGACGCCGTTTCACACTTCGGAGCTTCCAGGTTAGACGCATGGGGGGGAAGCTTGGGTGTCATGAGCCAATCACTAATATCAGGTTGAAGGGATCTGGTACCTGCACTAGGCCAGGGTTTACTACAGGATATTGAGCATTCATGAGGATATTTCAATGTATTATTATGTAACCCCATCAATGGCAACGTGCTTCCCCACAGCTGGATGGCCCGGCAACTCCACCAATTATTGATGGTGTCGTTCCATGCAAGACGGTTGGCTGGAGTATCCAAGCCATTGCGCACTGACCCCTTTCGCCTTGGTACCTGGCGTTCCTGGCGAAGAATTGCAGAATGAGACCCGGGCCTTGCTGTCCATTCGCAGAATCTCATCTTCGGCCACTCCAGTCTGCTCGGCTCTGGGCATCTCTCTCCCATCCCTTCTCATCAGTCTCTGCCCGGGACCTGTGTCTTTTCTGCTCTGGTCCGCCCTCCCCTGGCATTCCCTTACCACGTTCCTTCATATTTTTTTTTCCAATCATAGAAGGTGTTCGGACTTGGATACGCGCGAAGGGATTTTGCCCCAGTCTCTCTCTCTCATTTTATTTCCGTCTCTCTTGGATTCGAAGCCAGCGAGTCGCTTACAATAGCAATAAGTCCTTCGTTTGAGACTTTCATCCCGTCTCCCAATTGACCACAATAGCAATCGGGTCGACAATAACTTGCGACATCGCAAACACGCAAGCCCACTTTTGACCTGGCGATCAAACGTCAATCCGGTCGCGTCGGCCCACGGTCCCTCGAAACTCAAGCTGTCGATCCGGCCTCTGCCACCCAAACAGTGCTCATCACTGCCCATCACTGCCCATCACTTTGCCAATCGCTGGCCCCGTCCCGTCCTCTGCGCGTGCCCTCCGCAGTCTGCACCCCGCGAACGAGTCAACAAGTAACAGAGTCGACGAGTCAATCGCCGAACAAGTCGGACCTTCGAATTGCTTGCTTGCTCGCTTGCCGCCCGCATGCTGGCTCTCCCGATTCCAATTCGCAGACGCACGCAAATCCTCGGCGGCGCTTCCACAACCCTTCTGAATCTGCGGCAATGCGACTCCAGCTGGAATAGGGCTTGACGGTTCCTCCACACAGCGAAGGAGACGACCCACTCATTTACCAACCAACTGCTTCTTCTTTCCTTACATCGATCATCCTTTCTCTTCTTTTCCCCCTCCAACTTCGTCGTCGTCGTTGACACCTTCATCGACGTCACGAACCTGGAGTGTCTTACCCCTTCAAAGAGGTAGGCACAGTCGATACCATCGCTGGACGAGGAACGACTTGTGCCGACGGCGGGTCCGGGAGCATTCCGCTCATTATCTTCTACACTCTTTTGATCTCAATTGGTCTCGACTGTGTCGATTGACCTTATTCTTTTTTTTTCTTACCCAACTAGGATTTCTTTAGGGCAGCTCTACTTGCCCCTCAACTTCTTGACAAGATGGGGTTCCTTGACTTGTTCCGGCGAAAGGTGACTGTCCAACCGGAACAAAAGTGGGATTTTATCGTGAGTCTCCCTTACCCAGAAGCCAATGGTCTCTTGCGCCCACTAACCGCCATCTAGAGTCTTAATGACTTCAAGTCCACATCGGTCTTTACCCCTCTAGCGTACGCCTACCTATGGGTTTCCATCTGTATATCGTGCGCCGTCTACGTCGTCGACATTTTCACCATGGTTCAACTTTTGGCTTTCAAGAAGTGGTCTTCCCAGGTTCAACCAACCTCACTTATTCCTATCGACGTATCAAAGTGGATTTTCACCATCTGCATCATCCTTTCTGCTGTCAACCTCATATACGAGCATATTCGTGCCAACCGAGCTATGCGCAGCGGAAGTGTCGCCGAATCGTTCCTTGATCATTTGGCCGCGAAACTCGAAAGTTTGCGGGTTTTTGGCGGAAAAGGATGGAAGCGATTCCTGGTTTTCGCCGCGTTGACCGAGAGTAAAAAGGGCGCTGAGTATATTGCACTGTTCTGCTACTTCAACTTTCAATGTAAGCCTCCCTTATCACACCCCCCCTCTGTCGCCGTTGACTCAAATCATACTCATCAACGTGCCTATTAGCATGGATCCGTGTCCTTCTCTGTTCTGGACCTCGACAGGTTGTCAACGGATTCACCCTATACTCTTTTTACAACAGTAACCTCAGAGTAGATGGGAAGGATTTTGGAACCTCGATGATGGATTTCTTCAGAAAGATCGAGGCTTTTGCTGAGAACGACTACCGCCAAGCTGTTACCCTATCCGGCATGTGCTTTACACTGCTCATCTGGATCTTTTCATTCCTGTCATTGCTGCTCTCCGGAGTCCTTTTCGTTTGCTTCTTGTGGTGTTATATTCCTCGTGCGGATGGCGGCTTGACTGGATTCTGCGAGCGCAAGGTCAACAAGCGCTTAAAGCAGATTGTGTCGGCTAAGATCAACGCGGCAATGGCTGAGGAGGAAGAAAAGAGGAAGAAGGCACAAATGAAAGCGGCCAAGAAGAAGGGCGAGGATAGGCCGATGACGATGAAGGCGACACTACCGAATGTTGGCGCTAGCATTGAAAACAGAACCGAGAAGTTGCCCGAAATGCCATCGCTCAGCAGGCAAGATACGATGGCTACACTTCCGGCCTACACCTCCCGACCCTCTACCCCCGGAGGCTACGAGCTTGGGTCGATCGAAAAGCGACCGATGCCGCCATCCCGTGCAGGGACCTTCGCGACGCAATTTTCTGGCACCTCCAGTACGTCACTCATCGGTGCAGCTGCCGAGCCCGCTAGACAGCGCGCCAATGTTCCTACTGTCCCCAAGATCGATATGAATAATATCCCGCCGACACGAACAGCAACTATGCTTTCGAAGAACAGCTATGGATCTGCGTCGCAGTCGAATTTCGAACCGCGTCCTCTTGGTAGGGCCGCTACTGGGCTTTCCGACTACGATACTGGATCGTCTCAGTCAGACTTCCAACCTCGCCCCCCTACTAGAACAGTCACTGGGTTATCCAACGGCAGTTCTGTGCCTTCACAACAACCGAGCTTTCAGCCACGGCCACTTACAAGAGCTGCGACTGGCATGTCTAACATGGGTCCTGGGCCTCAGTCGCAGCTCCAGCCGAATCAGCCTCGTCCTCTTACTCGGGCTGCGACTGGGCTGTCTAATACGAGCGCTGGACCCCAGTCCCAAGCGAACTATCAGCCCCCTAGGGCTGGAACAGTTCCGCCTCAGAACAACTTTGGACCTGGCATGCAACAGCCACCTCCTCCTAGGGCTGGAACAGCCCCTCCGATGAATGATTTCGGGCCTTCAATGCAACAGCCAAATTCCTCGTTCGGACCCGGTTACACTGATAGTCCCATGACCTACTCGACCGCAACGATGCCCGCCTTCCAGCTACCCGCCAGGGCGCCGACTGCTCCTCCGATGAGTTATTCTAACAATAACTACAGGGGCTTCGAGCCGAGACCGATCGAGCGTGCGTATACTGGTAACGTCGGAAACCAAAGTCAATATGACAACTTCTCGAGAGGTAATCAAGTACCTCAAACCAACAACCCCTATGGTGGTCTTAGTGGCCACATGTCGAACGGGTACGATCAGGATGGCTACGGTGGTGGCTATGGCCAGGATATTTATAGGCAGGACAATTACAGACAACAAGGTTATGGGCATGATGTTAACGGCTATGACAACTACGGGCACAATAGCTATGGGTATCCAGCGCAGAACAACTCACAGATGCCTCCAAGGCTGGGAAGCGCTCCACCACCACGGACGCAACCCGGATATCAACCGTACATTCCCCAGAGGGACATGGCCGCTCCGCCGGAGGGGCAACCATACCATCACCACCAGCAGAATCCTAGCAAGAGCTCTCTGAGTAGTGTGGCTGAGCTACCAGCTGAAATGCCGGTCGAAACCCCGAGTGAACAGCAGCCCTCCGCCAGAGCAGGAAGTGTCACCTCAGATTATCTCGAGTACATGATGGACGGTTCGCCTAGCTCGAGGAAGACGGATGCTCCTCCCAAGACGAGAAATGGAAGCGTAAGCAGCCAGGGCAGTGGTGCTTCTAACCAGGAAACCAGGAGTAACGGGGCGCACTCTAGGCAAGGAAGCGCCGATAGTGCTTTCAAGGCTGCCGGCGCTGGCAGTAATAGCAGAAGCAGCAGCAGGAAAGGAAGCGTGGCTTCTTCCGTCGGCAGCAGCAGGGGTCCTCACCAAAGGCAAGGTAGCGCCGACAGTGTTGCGTCTACTGCTTCTTCTCGTCGAGATCCGGAGACTACTGCTGCTCACGCCAGGCAAGCCAGCAGCGATTCTATCGCTGCTACCCCAACTCCCGCCAGCCGTGAGGACTACTTTACCAACAACACCCTCGCCCGACAAGCAAGCAATGCTGCTGCTTCCACAGATTACCTCGGTGGTAGCAATGATGATGATGCCAGGTCAGGGAGCAGCGCCAGCAACAGCCACGCCACGACGCAGCAACAGAAGGAGGAAGACGAAGAGGACGATTACTTCGGCATCAACCGCGCTCTCTCTCAGCGCCAGCAGCCCGGCTCTTCTGACCGCGAAGTCGACAACGACACCGAAGATTATTTCGGCCCCACCACCTTCGGCAACACCTTCATGCGGACCAACACGGCTCCCATTGCTCTAGACAGCAACAGTAGTGATGGTGGTATCAGACCGATGGCAAGAACGGCTACTGCTCCTCCTTTCCTTCAGCAGCAGCAACAACCGCGACAGCAGCAGCAGTACATGCCGCAGCACCGAAAGCAGGATGAGGATAAAGACCCTTTCAGCCAATCCAGCTACAACTATTACAACAACAATGTCAATATCTACAACAACAGTGACAACGCTACCAATAGCAACAACAATAACAGCAACAACCACAATAATAACGGATGGAACGAGGACATCGAGCGAGGAGAAAGGAGCATGGACATGAGGCAGAATCAGATACCCTACGAGAATGAAGGAGGAAACGGAGGAAACGGAAGATATGGCGGAGGGGGGTATGGAGGACAAGGAAGGGGAGGAGGAGATTATGACTACGACGGTAGTGGTTACGGTGGTAGCAGGTGGTAGTGTGTCTCCAAGCCACCTTACGCCCAACCCAACTGTCTTAACCAGACATTACTTTTTACAGTATGGCTAAGTTGGTAATCGGCAATTACGAATAACAGCAACACTATGTGTATCTATTTTTCTTCTACCAAAACCTCGTCGGGTTAATTAGTTTATGATAGGCACGCAAAATCCCCCC
>HF970692.1:120685-133983 GCA_000604205.2 Neurospora africana FGSC 1740
GCCGCCGACAAGAAAGTTGGCCCGGGGCGGCCGGCTGCACCGAAGCCGAATTACGCGAGCAAACAAGCCTTGATGAAGAAGAACGAGGCCGTTGCTCTTTACACATTCAATGCGGACCAGCCGGGAGATTTGGGTTTCCAAAAGGGCGAGATCATAACTATCCTCAAGAAAACCGATAGTGATAACGACTGGTGGTAAGTACACAGCGTGGCATATTAATGACATTGGCTTTATAGTATTAACGTGTTTCATAGGACTGGCATGATCGGCACAAGACATGGCACATTCCCCAGCAACTACGTAAAGATGATCGAGTAAAGAACAAGTGGATATACCAGCAGCGAGGCTACGACAGACGACCCACGACCCACGACTCCTCCTGAACTTCTGAACGCATCCGCGTGCACAAGCGTATGAAGAGGACCACAACATAAGCCACATGAGCGTGCAACCCCTTGTTAGGTAAACCAGGATTGCAACGTTCATTGGGTTTTTACGACTTTCTTGAGCTATCTTCCTCCGTTTCTATTCTCAGTGTTCTCTTCTTTAACGATCACATGCATGGAATTAGGTTTACTTTCTTGTTTCTACGTTTCTACATCTCTTTTAGGCGTTTGGGCTTTTCATCAAGACGGAGGATCAGCAATTTAGTGAGGTCCCAGGTTGAGATATATTTGGATTGAGTGAAAGGTGGGAAGGGCGATGTTTGGTTTGATCAGACTCCGCGGCGGCACATGTTTGGAAAGCAAGCAGAAAGACGTTGGACTGAACTGAACCCTAGTGGAAAATATTAGCCAACATTGTTACTGAAGTATCTCCATACCTCCGATGTGCTTGCACGAGGCTGGGAGAGAAAATGATATACCGTGAACTCTTGTTTGCTTCATTCACTACCTGAACGTTTCCCATCTCTCACGCATGGAATTTCTTGGCGGTCAACAAACAGCATTGCCAACAATGTTATTACCGGAAAAGTAGCATCAGCACTTCAGCGAAGCGTACGCAAGATGTGAACAATATCATACGTTGTGTGCAAAATGTCATATATACCACATACATATACCGGTGAGCAATGAGGGCCAGACTGATCCTGTCGTATGACCTCGATGAAAAGCACCACTATGTGTTGCCCTGTTCGTAACCCTTATGCAGATCATAGGTAACAATTTCTGCTGCGGAGCTACACTGGAAGTGACTACAGGGCGCGCGGAGAGGATAGTATGTGTCACGGCATATGACGGGCATAATCATCCCGTAGTTGTGTGCCCCGAGGAAAAGCCAGTCTCGCCCAAGGGCTTTACCAGCATAATCAGGCTACAAAGGTGGTTATACTCCGGATTGCGAGCAAAAGTTAATCTTGATACATGAGGAAAAGACTAGAGCATCATTTTCGCTGGTCAAAACCATGATCAATGGGCGATGGTCGTTCGAGAGCATCTATGACGTGTCGCATCTCCTGCCCTAAAGCATAAGGAAACCGAACATCTGAAATACCATGCCATTGTAAAGTAGGCGAACCCCGGTATGTCTATAAAAGATACGTTCTCTCTTCCTGTTTACAGGGTTTGCGTGATCATTGTTGTGCCGTATAGTATGTTATGAACCCATTTTTGGAACATGCCAACCTAAACCCTTAACCCTCGAGGCTGGTCCACCAACCGAGAAAACTAAAGCATAGAATCTCCTGCTCGGTTTCACAGAAATGGGATAATATCTCACTTGACGAGTTGACGTCAGTGGTGGAGGCTGAGCGGGCAGTTACATAGTTGACCAACAGCCAAAACGATATCACTCACCGCCATGGGTAATCATCGCCACCATACATCACGATGAAAGAGGAAGCAAAGAAAATGATAGGCTACTCTTCATATCAACCACCTTGCTCTGACTCTTGAGTAGTTCGTATCAATTTTCTCTTCTCAAGGAAAGTTTCTTTGCTTGTAACCCTCCATGGACCCTATACGCCGCTCGCAATTCCAGTTCAAAACAGTTTTTGTCAACAGATACTCTCTTCGCTTGTAACCCTCCATGAACTTTATACGCAGTCCGTTTCGCCACCACGTAAACCGGCTCAGAACCTTCGTCCAACGATATGAAGTACTCGAAAGCCAATCATTCAACAACATGGTTAAATCGCATTCCATCACATTCTCGAAGTGAAAAGTGATAGTTTACATCTCGTATCTCGAAGAGGATCGCCTCCTGCGGATCTGCGATATCGCACGCCAAGCCACCCTCGGATATGTGTGTGTGTTTGCTACACTACACTAGTAAGATGGGCTTCCAGAATTACTTCTATGCATTTGCTGGGTCAGTTGTGTACTGCGTATGTAGTGTAGTGTACGTCAAGTTAAGGCTGGGCCGGAAATCTCGTTGGATCTGTCTCTTGAGTGGGTGTCGAGCTTGGGTCCTGTTGTTTTATCATTCAAACATGTGATGAGACGGACCAATAGGGGGTTGGAAGAGCTGCACATGTTTCCGGACGGTTTCCGGCTGCCGGAGTGATCCCGGGTTTCGAATGAATACAGGTAGGTGGTAAGTACAATACAAAGATAAGTACAGTATCAACCTTGACTGGTTTAGACCGGTGATAGAATCAAGGAAAGAGGAGCCAAGTGGCTGGCTCAACCAGTTCTTTGCTGGTTGTTTTGTTGCTGAGACACGCCGTTTTCACATGCTTCAATGAATGGTCCTTGACAAAGACTCGACTCGGGCTTGCCCCAAGAGAAAAAGCGGGTCGAATTCCGCGCCACGGTGACGAGTGCTGGTCTCGGACCTTGATCCGTCGGTAGTCGAACATCACGTCTGTGCTGTGAACGGCTACTACCGTATAGATCACAGCCTTTGCACGTGCAATCATCGGTGGTGTGTAGTAAACTCCGGCCCCTATGATGAGGTTGGGTGAATCGGTCGATAATGTGTAGTGGTAAGGAAGGATACATTGGATGGTCTGCCTAAATCATGGCATGTTGCCGCTTCTTTCAAAAGGGAAACACTCATTGAGAAGCTCGTTTCCTCATTGACAATATTGGTGTAGTTGCAACGGTTGGGTGTCATATTGCGTTTATTCTAGATCGCAGATCTATGAGCCGATTATAGGAAGGGAGCTGCTCGATAAGCGACGGCAAAGAGATTCCCAGCAGACCCTCATAATAGACGCCACAAACAGCCCGAGAGGTCGCCCTGATTAGACTCCCAGATACTTGTAGCGAGATAGTGTACCCGGAGCATGCCAGCGGGACGGGACTGTAGTGAAATGCAGGGGCAAATGCCGTGAAAGAAGGGCCGAAAATGAACTTGCATGATGCCCTCATGTACGATACTGTTGGTGTTTGGTACACTTATAAGTAGCAATTGTGGTGTAGTATCGTCGCCGCCGCCCGTAGTGGTCCGCAATCCTGTAGTGTACACTACTATGTAACGTAGCCCTGGGAGTTTGCCGGTGGCCCACTGTACGGGAGCGGCTAATGCCCCTTTTTTGATTTGCGTCCATGTGGCAACTTGGACTTCGTGAAGTTTTTCTCGTAGGGCTGATGAGAACGGCTACGACGGGGGGGCAGCAGCAGAGGCAGGAAAGCTCATACATAGCACCCCCGTAGCTCCGCCAGGAATATACTCGGCGGGAGGCCATGGACTCAAATGGCATGATATTGGAGCTTATCAAAGCCTCCCCGGAAGAGTCCCAGTTCTGAATATTAGGTAGGAGGGGCGCCGTCTGGTCTAAAAGTTCAGCTTCTGAGGGTTATCGCATATTCCCCACCTGCACAACGCAGGAGGCATCTCGCCCACATCTGGCGGTGTGTTTAGAAATTTCTGATCCAGGGCTCTTTTGTATTTGCTGCGGAATAATGACTCAAGCATTGAGATGGGAAACACTCTAATATCGACGTTTCACTGGAGGAAAAGGGCCGGCTAGAGTGGAGGACTGAGAAAAATCTTGTTCGGCCGCTCGTGTTTACGACGGATCTGGATCTTGGTTGGAGCTCGCTTCCAGCTTTGCCTCGTCTTGGCTTTTTGAAGGTTAACGCCCGGGAGATCGACAAGTGCGGCGGTGATAATGGCCAATCCTCAAACCCACCGTCCGATGGTCGGAGAATGTGATGTTCGTTTTTGTTCTTGTTGGTGGTGGTTAGTTGATAGCACAACCGCTGCCGGCTGTCGAATAGCTCCTTCCACTTCTCGTCAGTGAATCACGCTCGTCGCATGATTGCCTCTTTGCCGCCGAGGTTGAAGGAAGGGACGAACAGGCAACGGGGCGATCTGGTCCCTGTCTCGAATAGAGCCCTGAAGCCTGGAGCATCTAGGCTTCCCGCTGGAGCAGCGGTTTCCTGGCTTCGGTGAGGCTCGCATGGCTCGGCGTCGGGCAGTCGGCATCGTCTACCGCGTTTCGGACAAGGAGGGCCCGCCCCACTAGCCCACTTTGCCGCAACCGGGACCCTCGTTTGGCTCCGGCACCCGACGCCAGAGTCGCAGGCGAACGGCTCGACCTTCATCCTGTGGATATTGCACATGTTGGGGATCTGCCCTTTTATGCGTACCTGACAGGTCTGTTCGCTGTGTGATTCGTTGATGGAACCGTGTTGCAACTGCAAAAACGGCTGATGCCTCAACCTGCTTGACTGACGCCTGCATCCGATGGGCTGATTCGAATTTCCGTCAATGGCGCCATCGACGATCAACATTCTAGAGGCACCCAGAGAGAGGGGTTCAATGCCAGGGAGAATCTACTGCGGTTGCGTGCAAAAGTTTTACCTCCCTGTCAGGTACCGTGCACGAACCAGTACAGGCAAAGCTTCGTGGCTCTGTATGGCCACTCGAGTGCCAGAGATCATCAGCGACCTGACCCACCCGTTAAACTTACCCATATCACTACAGTACAGAGCCAGAGAATCACCAACACATGCTGATAATGGTAGCAAACAGAGAGCTCAACGAGTTGGGCTTCTGAAATCCAACAAACACTTCTTATCATCAATTGTTACCTAGCTTGTGACCAGCATGTTATCAAAACGGCATCGCCATTCTCTTCGCCAGACATGACAGGCACCTATGATTGGTCTCAGCCGTGTCGACGCTAAGTTGTGGTGTCCATTCTAACCAATTGGGGGAACTTCGTACCCTCTCGCATGGTGTAGTGTAGAACTCCCAGCGTGGGGGGCATTTTTTCAGTTTTTCGTTCACTCGTTCTAGAAGCTGTGACAAAGGTTCGGGGCTCCGTTCGACTCGGCAATCAGCGAGGCTGAGCATTTGACACAGTTTAAGGATCGTCGCATTTCGAGGCATACAATACCATGCCCGGGATTATGTGAGCCTTTGAGGGAGTAAGTTCATGCGCAAGGAGGGATAAGGTATTGCTTTCGGTGTGTGAGTGGTGGGAATAAAGAAGGGACCATGTTAGTGTAGTGCCTGTTGAAGCAAGCTAAGTAACCCTATCGTGTAGCGACCTCTTGGCGCCAGGTCCCCGCCGCTTTTTTTTTGGACCGTCGCGATCTTCGAGATTCCGTGTTTTTCCTGCATGCGCAGGTACTCCTGGGTACCTAGAGGTAGGTACCTATCTCAGCCCAGCATTGACAAGGGTGCACGGAAAGTGGAAGCCCTCCCAACTGAATGACGCTATCGATATGCCCCCACCATCCCGTCCTGATGCCATTCTTTCAGGGCAGTGGTCGATTTGGGACTGATCGATGCTTTCAGTCTCATGTGTCTTTCGTTGTAGACATGCCGTCACTTACTGTCACGGTGACAAAATAGCGCTATCATCTATTGCGTCAATGCCATCCCAACAACCTCAGAAGACAGTTATCGAGCTCTGATTGTAAGTGGAACATCGCTCGTAAATGGGTGGCAGGCTGGATCCAGCTATGTATCGCGAATGTACCTTACCTATGCCGCTAGACAGATTATGGATGGCAACCCACACAGCGGGTGTACCATTGCTACCGGATTCTGCTACTTTTCAAGTCGGTAGTATCCGCAGCCGGAGTACCTTTGTGACCTGGTCTTGATACACCCCGAGATAACGCAGAAGCGCAGCATCCTCCCAATCCCGCTCTTGACCGCAGTCGCTTCTTGTCTCGGTATGTACAGTCATTTATAGTACATAGGTATGCAGAGGTAGAGGCGGACGGAGGTTCACGCTCGTGATCCATCCGGTGTCATGGCACCATCTTTTCCCTCAATGATAGGTATCTGAGGTGCCTGGCTGCTGGTTTCAGTCACCCGAGTTATCGCCTATTCAGCGGCTGTTGCGGCTGTCGCGCGGTGAGGATTGCGCTCGTAGTTATGTCCAACTTCTATGAGCTGAGCCAGGTCCGGATGGCTCCTCTTTAAACCTCGAGCCCTCCTTCTTCACGGTCCCAGCCGAGGTGACCAAAGGTGACACTTCCCAACCCGGTACAGACTGGAAGAGTGGAGATCGGGAAGGTTGTACATTGAAGGAGCATTCCCGCCATTCCGCCTAGGTATCCTTCAGACCCATCTCATTGCCCATCGACCTATGAATCTCTTCCGCCTTATCCACCCTTGACTCGCCCTCACATCCCTGTCCCTTTCTAGAGTCTTTGGCCCGCCCTCCCCTGGTATCTCGGCGGATCCATAACGTCTGCATCCTGTCGTTATTTTTCCTCCCAGTGTCTAACTCGTCATTCTTTCTTTTTACCTCGTCTTCTCGCTTGCCCATTCTCTCTCGTTTCCTGGTCCTCTCTCAATATCTATCATCCCTGACTATACTCTCTCGAAATCGCATAAAGCAACCTCTTGCTCTTTCGCATATCATGCGCCGTTATCGCTCATAGCGTCGCCACTACGTCTGTTTACCCAATAGCCGCATACCACTACATCCCTACATCCCGTTTCGAGCTTTGCCATTAATGCGAAAATAAACATACTATTGTTTTCTGGCCATATCCACCGCCTTTCGCCATTGTCGCTTCCACAACACCAAAGACACATTGCCAGGACACCCGTATCTCTGCGCTCTCCACTAACCGGTCATGTCGTTCACCAATTTCTTCACTTCGGTGACGGGAAGGCATGCCTACACCTACTTTGACATTCGGTATGCTTTTGCGCTGCGCCCCACTGTTTGCATTTTGACCTTGCGCCCAAGACGGCGGCTAACCTAAAGTCAACCCTAGACTTGAGAGCGACTTCATCGTCTTCCGCGGCAATGAGCACGAGTCTGCTGGCCAACTATTGCAGGGCACCGTTGTGCTATGCCTACCAGCGCCGCTGAAAATCGAGGACGTTCATTTAAGGTTGACGGGAACTCTGCACATGAGGTAGGTGCACAAAGTGGAGCCCAGGTTCAAATGTCAGATGAAAGCTAACAGGTGGTGCCCAGCTGGAACGACCCTCGAGTCACTGCCGCCGGAATATCGAACCACAAGATCGACCGCACCTCCACGATATACTCGCACCGATGGAAGCCCTTTGTAGGTGTCGGCGCTGAAAATCAGTCCATGGGTAGCCCCAATGGCCTCATGACCAGGGGTGTTACATTACCCGCCGGAAACTACGAATGGCCCTTTGAGCTGATGCTGCCGGGAGATATGACTGAGAGCGTCGAGGGTCTCCGCGAAGCGAGTCTCACCTACAAACTTAAGGCTACGGTAGCACGAGGCAAGCTGGCCTACGATCTCCACGCCTACAAGCGTCTACGCATCATCCGCACCCTCGACCCGTCTACCCTGGAATTTCTTCACACAATGAGCGTGGAAAACATCTGGCCAAACAAGGTTGAGTACTCGATCATGATTCCCAAGAAGGCTGTTGTTTTTGGCAGCACGATTCCTTTGCAAACCAGGTTTACGCCTCTTTTGAAGGGCCTGGAGCTGGGAGAGATCACCATCAGGCTGCTGGAGGTTCACGAGTTCCTGATTCAGTCACATTCAGGTTACGGTATCCGCGAACACAAGAAGGAACGGGAAATCTCGGTTTGGAAGATTCCCATCGAGAGGGAGAAGCATTGGCAAGATGTCATCGAGGATACTGGTCAGGAAGGATGGGTGATGAACACAGGGCTCGACTTGCCACGGACGCTAGGCAAGTGTGTGCAGGATGTCAATGCTCACGGCATCAAGGTGCGCCACAAGTTGAAGGTGGTGCTCGCTCTACACAACCCGGATGGGCATATCTCGGAACTTCGCGCAACCTTGCCTGTTTCCATCTTCATCTCTCCCAACATGCCCTTGGATGAAGAGGGCAACCTGGTGAGGCAGATGCCTAATGGGACGACGCCTGGGGATGTGGTCGCCGCCCCCCCTCCAAGCTACGACGAACATACATTAGACCAGCTTTACGAAGATATGGAACCCACAGGCTTGCAGACTCCGGCCGGCATGGCGAGCCCGTTGTACGGCCACTCTCGCGCAGGATCGGTCGAGAATCTCGCAGCGTTACTTCACAGCCATAGCACGGCGGTACCTCCGGCAGCACTCACGTCTAGATTACAGAGTATGTCCCTGGAGCCTTCGAGCCGCAGCACCTCGTGGCATGATGGAGACTCGGAGGCGGCCACGCCCAACAATGGCCCCGCGGACAGCGTTCACAGTTCGGCCCTTCCGTCGGCACCCCTGACACGACAGAACAGCGACGATAATATCACTGCCGAGGCCATGTCGGGATATCACACACCAGAGCACTTGGACTTTGCGGGCATAATGGAGCTCAGCAAGGTCCCGAGTTACCACACGGCGGTCAAGACACCAGTTCGGCCCATCGTGTACCCCGAGGGCACGGTTCTGCCCGACTATGTGGCTGCGACAAGCGCTTCTGGAACCACCACTCCTGGATCACCGGAACTTGGTCACTCAGAGGCTGGGGATGGTGCAAGCAAAGTGGAAGAGCGCAGCCAATTGCGTCCGGAACCGCCTCGGCGCAAGTCAGCGCGGTCACGGCTCGCCTTCACGCTCTCGCATATTCCACACATCCACCACTCGCATTCACACCACCACGGTCACTCCCATTCGGAGTCTGAAGATCGTAGACGGCACTCGTCGATGATGCAGGCCAATTGAGTAGAGGTTTGCCGGGGCATGTGTTTCTTTCGCGATCAGAACCCGTGGTGATCTGGCTTGTTCTTGGCTGGTCAAACAATTACGCATACTTGCACGGAGTTTAGGTTGGGATGGCGACAAAGGGTTTCTTTTTTGGTTATTGGCGTTTCTTTCTTTCGTTGGGCGCGTATGATTTGGGAAAAACAGCGGACTCGTAACGGCGGATGGTGATAGAACTGGCTTATACATGGGCATACTTGTTGGAAGGTGAGAGATGGATTGGCGGCGCCCGCATTTTACTACCATCTACATAGAATCTGATACCCCCTCCTCACAATGGACATACCGAGTACTTACTCTATAACAATATATAAAAATAATATCTCTGCTACGCGTTGAGATGCTGTCACACATTGATTCAACACTTCAAGGCCATGAAGAATGTCATTACTGGTCTAGCAATCTGATGCCATGTGACGAAATGCGATGTAAACGCAGTGTAACCCGACCATGTCGCGAACTTGCGACAAGACAACGGCGGGCGTGCTGCTGGAATCGGACATGGAGGACAGCTTCAGGTCACAATGTCCTACCGGTGCCCTACCGTGTTTTGATGTTTGGGCTATCCCGCCATACGTCATTGAGACAGATTCGCATCGCCGCAAGTTAAGGCCATGGTGGTCACGGTGTATCCTCGACAATCGCGCTCATCTCGTTCCCATTCCTCTTCTGCGTGGTTACCGCAGAAAGTACTGGAAAGTTAATCGCCACATCTCCACGGGAGAGAGGGGAGCAACTGGGAGACAAGAAGCAGTCCAGAACCGAAGTTCAGCTGGATTGGGAGCACAATGCCCCACGGCCAAGACATACGTCATACCATTTGCGTGATCCGCGCAGGGATGAATCGACTTGCTCGGCTTCAGATTGAGCTTTCGCAATGCTCCTTCGGGAAGCCTACCTACCAATCACCGTGAGGCATACACTAAATCGCGTTCATAACGTGCAAAGGTGTCGCAGTGTCTTTTTTTTTTCCCTCACTTGCACTGCACATGGCCATTTCAGCAATGCTGCACTGTCGCAAGAGGCGTTCCACTTATGCCGGCCGATTGGCCAATGGGCTGAGTCGGTTACATTGAGTTTCCAGAAGTCCCCTCTCCAAAAGATCCACCTTGTGAACTGGACACTCCACCGCCCAGCTTGCTTGGGGGGTTCGTGAAGAGGGGGACAGGGGAAAGGAGGAACGAGACTGCTGTGAGCTGGGCCAAAAAGGTTCCAACCTTTTTTGCAGGGTCTGGATGACTTCATCTACCTTGTTCTCCTGCGCCTCGACTCAGCTGGTCACCCACTTGCACAGGGTTGGGACGAACACTTTTCAGGCTGTGAACCCAACCGCTTGGAACTCGCTTTAAACCCATCCTTGCCCCTTTCTTGCGTGATCTTTTTAAGCCCAGTACAACTTTGGCAGAAGTCTTCCTCTTTTTAAAATTAAAGGGGTTCTGCGACAGTGTTCATTCCACGATCATCATCATACCACTGCGAGTAACAACTTTTGTAGAGCAGACATCTACACAACCTTCACTTGACTCGCGACAAGAGCAGACGTTTTTTTGTTTTCTCTAATCTCCCAAAGAGAAAGCGCAAATCATGTCCGCCAACGCGTCGGCAGCGCCCTCGAGGCAAACAACAATGACGAGCAACGCCAGCGATGACTTGGCCATTCCCGAGTTCGATCCCAACAGCGTACAAGCCCCTCGCTAAACGTTGCGCACCTACACGGCAAATGTCACTAACACACTCCTAAACCAGACCGCCGGTATTCTCGTCCAGCGTCTCCGGGCATGGAAGCACGCCGTCGCCTACCTCGAAGACTACGTCGAGGCCGTTGAAAAGATTCACCATTCCCAAGCAAAGGAATACGAGAAAGTTTTAAAGGTAAGAGAGCACGCTACAAGCATATGGTTCTGTGTCATGGCGCTTTATGAATACTTACACCGTTCGGCAGACCATTTCCCACCCCCTGAGGGAAGGGGATCACTTCTCCCAGCTTGCCACCAATGTCACCGGTGTTGCGACGATGTTCGAGGTCCTGCGCGCCAATACCCAGGGCATGATCAACAGCAACCTTGAGACACAGAAGAAACTCAAGGAGACCGTCCTCCATGACCTGAAGGGCTTGCACCACGAAATCAAGGACTATTCAAAGAGGCTTTCTCACAGCCTGAACAAGGGCGCCAAGGCGGTCGAGAAGTCCCGCAACACGACTCAAAAGCATGTCGAGCTGCTCGGCCAGCACGTTGCCTCCTTCGGGGCGAGCGGCGCCGAGCTCACTCCGGCCGATGATCCGTATGTTCTTCGCCAAGGCGTCATCTACCGCCTCCACAACCAGATCCAAGATGAAAACAATCATCGCACCGAGCTCATCACTGCCCAAGCCCAGTTCATGGAATTTGAGGTCAAGGTCGTTAAGTGCATCCAAAAGGCCATGGAAGACTTGAACACGCTCGCCGGTGGCCATGCCGAGCATATTCGTGGTCTCTACGCCCAAGTGTTCCAGACCTCCCAGAATATCCCGCCCGAATTTGAGTGGCAGGAATTCCGGGCTCGCAGTGCCAACGTTCTCGTCAACGAGAACGAACCGCCTCGTGAACTCGGCCACCTGCTTCCCCTGGTTCCCAACGTGGATAATCCCTCTACCAAAGCGCTCATCGAGGGCTCTCTTGACCGCAAGTCTCGAAACAAGCTCTCGTGGGGCTACAACACCGGCTACTACGTCGTTACCCCTGCCAGGTACCTCCACGAATTCAAGGACAACGACCCCAAGCGCAAGGACCCCCAGCCCGAACTCAGCATCTACCTGCCCGATGCCATCATCGGCACCCCCAACGGCGAGAAGTTCCATGTCAAGGGCAAGGACAAGTCTAAGGGCATCAGCAGCAAGTTGGCGGGCACCTCGGAGTTGCAATTCAAGGCCCACAGCGCCGCGGAGGCCCAAAAGTGGTTCGATGTCATTAGGAACGTCACCGGCGCTCTTGGTCCTGGCGTAGCCACCCCCGTCACTACTCCCACTCCGGACACCGAGGACAAGAAGCTCGAGGCTGCGACTAACAACCTGACCTTGAACGAGGCCCAGACCCTGCCGCCGTCGCCCCATGAGACTGGTGTGGTTGCCAGCCCCACCAACATTTCTCCCGTTGACACCAAGGCTCCGGTTGCCGCCGCTGCTGCCCCCGCGGCCGCGGTTCCCGAAAAGGGTGCTTTGCCTAACTAGTAGGGTGGCATTCATCTAAGAGTCGGGTCTGATGATGATGATGATGATGATGTTGTAGATGAAAACCGAGACAAAGAGCAACAACTGATTACGCCAAAAGAAAGAAAACAAGAACAATGCCATGGAATTGAAAGCGACACACTTGCCGATGCTGGGTTGGTTGGTTACCTGGTCGGGTTGGTTTTATTTGGCACGACTTCGTTTATACCCCCCCTTTTTATACCCCTTTTATTTATACTATTCTATCTCGATAGCTATCTAAGTGTCTATCTACCGTGAATGACCCTTATTTTTATTTTTATTTTGTCCGGAGGTGTTTGAGCCACCTTATTGTCTACGACACATGCCAGATTTATGATAATGCCGTACTTTGACCTTTTCCGAGCCCTATAGCCGGTGCCTTCTTGCATAATGTCAGTGTCTCTTACCATAAGTAAACTTAAGGAGAGTCTACCTGTCAGTAATATTGCTAGGTGTAATGAGCGGTGATACGCTTCACGGAAGTTTGGACTGAGACCGTTCATACCTCGGGATTTGCTCCTCGGACCTGCTGTATAGAACTGCGCCATGGCCCAGCGGAAAGTGAGCTTCATTCACGCAGGACCACACATACTTCCTCTGTAAGGGAAAGTTATGAGAAGGGTTCCTATTCCGGGTCCTTCTCTCTTCTGTCTGTCGAGACCGACGGCTGCAGATCTGTTCCCCACACCTGCTTCCTACCCATATACGAAGGAAGGCAATAGTCTATATAGGTAACCAGAAAGGAAGCCACCCAAGACTGTCGGGAAGGAAGCTATGCACAAGGAGAAGCCCGACGGCTGATTGTAAGTCTGATGGGCTTCCAGGATCCATGTACATAAACCCGGGTCCAGACCTCTTTGGCTGGCTTCTTTTGTTCATCAGATCAAGCACTTCTACTACATCTTTGGGTACCTTCACTTCTTCCGCTTTGCCTTACACTGTCGGTATCTCCAATGCTTCTCGATATCAACATCGAAAACATCAACCGTCGCCCATCAGTAGCTAGCTGGCAG
>HF970693.1:153-16447 GCA_000604205.2 Neurospora africana FGSC 1740
CGGTAACAAAAGGGTAAAAAAGGAGCTAGCGCAATGCCTGTCTGTTGTCTGGACGTCGGTAGCTAGGTTGCTGATTAGATAGACTAGGGTAGCTCACAGAAGAAGACCCCATAACTTTTTTTTCCATCCCGTCCAACCCTTTTGGCCGTTCCGTCCCCGACTCTCGTTTCCTTTTTCTCCCCTCTGTTTTTCCTTTTTCTTTTCTCTCCCGAGCTTCTTCGTTTTCCTCTTCATCACCAATTCCTTGAGGTGTGTCGAGTGTGAGTTGGAACCTCAGGTCTTCTTTCACATCACCACCCTCGATCTTCCTTCCTCTTCTTTCGGTTCTTGGATATCATCAAGGAACATCACACCACATCCAACAAACATGACGGTCACCACCCGCAGCCGCCAGGCCGCGGCCTCCTCCTCCACCGAGTCCGAGGTCGTCAGCAGCACTGGCGTTGACGTCTCTGCTGCTGCTTCCAACCAAAAGACCGAGGTCATCGAATACCCCGACATCAAGACCATCCGCGACGCCATCCCCGACCACTGCTTCCGCCCGCGCGTCTGGATCTCCATGTCCTACTTCTTCCGGGACTTCGCCATGGCCTTTGGGCTCGGCTACCTCGCCTGGCAGTACATCCCTCTGATCGCCTCCACCCCGCTCCGCTACGGCGCCTGGGCTCTGTACGGCTACCTCCAGGGTCTCGTCTGCACGGGCATCTGGATCCTGGCGCACGAGTGCGGCCACGGCGCCTTCTCGCGGCACACGTGGTTCAACAACGTGATCGGGTGGATTGGCCACTCCTTCCTTTTGGTCCCTTACTTCAGCTGGAAGTTCAGCCACCATCGCCATCACCGTTTCACCGGTCACATGGAGAAGGACATGGCGTTTGTGCCCGCCACCGCGGCTGATCGCAACCAGAGGAAGCTGGCCAACCTGTACATGGATAAGGAGACGGCCGAGATGTTTGAGGATGTGCCCATTGTCCAGCTCGTCAAGCTCCTCGCCCATCAGTTGGCCGGTTGGCAGATGTACTTGCTCTTCAACGTGTCGGCTGGCAAGGGCAGCAAGCAGTGGGAGACGGGCAAGGGCGGCATGGGCTGGTTGAGGGTTAGCCACTTTGAGCCTTCCTCTGCTGTGTTCCGCAATTCCGAGGCCATCTACATCGCCCTTTCTGATCTCGGTCTCATGATCATGGGCTATGTCCTCTACCAGGCCGCCCAGGTTGTTGGCTGGCAGATGGTTGGCCTGCTGTACTTCCAGCAGTACTTCTGGGTTCACCACTGGTTGGGTAAGTTTTCTCCTCTGATCTTTTCCGGAATCGGCGCTAACACCACCTCTCAAACAGTCGCCATCACCTACCTCCACCACACCCACGAGGAAGTCCACCACTTCGACGCCGACTCCTGGACCTTCGTCAAGGGCGCTCTCGCCACCGTCGACCGCGATTTCGGCTTCATCGGCAAGCACCTCTTCCACAACATTATCGACCACCACGTCGTCCACCACTTGTTCCCGTAAGTTTTTCTTCTTCCCACCACCCGTCAACTCTCTCCCTCTCTCTCTCTTGTTCTCCATGTTCCTGGCTAACACCCCCAATTCCCAGTCGCATCCCCTTCTACTACGCCGAAGAAGCCACCAACTCGATCCGCCCCATGCTCGGCCCCCTCTACCACCGCGACGACCGCTCCTTCATGGGCCAGCTCTGGTACAACTTCACCCACTGCAAGTGGGTCGTTCCGGACCCCAAGGTTCCCGGCGCGCTTGTGTGGGCGCATACCGTGCAGACCACCCAGTAAGCGCGTCGTGTGTGGTGGCTCTTTGCTGCTGCCGCCGCTGCTGCTTCTTCATCGGGATGCATAGAGTAGGGCTGTTGTGGTAGTGCGTGCTACTCCGGTAGTGCTACTACACGGGCAAGGAAAAAGAGAAGGACAAGAAAGAAGGGGATGGAGATCAGGCCCGAGGAAAAAGAAAAGAACTCTCAACTCTTCATGTGGATTGATTGATGGATCTGTAAATACGTTCCATGTCTCTGGTTCGGTTGTCAAAAAGGCAGGCGTAACGGTCACCACCAAAGGTCCGGTCTGGATACTTGGGATTTTTTTCTCTTCCAACAATGATAGACGAGGACTGGAGAGCATGATATGGATAGATCATCTGGGAGAAGAGCTATTAGACTTGACTTGTTAGAGCTATAGACAAGAGGATAGAGGTAGAGGAGGGGGGGGAGGGCATGCATGATAGATGGAAAAAATGATACCCACCATAAACATCCATCCATCCCTCCATCCATCCATCCATGCAGAGCTATTTATTTCTCTATGTGTGTGTCCTGCGAAGAATGAATAGGTGGTCCGTTGGCGCGGAGATGAAAAGACCCGAAAGTTGTACTCGAAAGTTGAAACTGCGACTAACAAAATAAATCAGATGAGGCACCTTCAATCTATCTCAGTCGACGAAAAGGAAGACATGTACTCACCTCATCTTGACACATCACCAACAGCAGTGCCCCAAAAGACGCACCGCATGAACAAACAACCCATGAAAAATTCGTATTTCATCTACTACACTACTTTCCACTATCAAAAGTGTGCCATATCCATCCATATCCATCAATCCTTCCTTCCTCCCTCCCATCAGTGCGATTCCACTTTGTCAATTTTCCCAAAACCGACAAAAGTTGTGATCAACACCGAACCCTCTAGTTTGCAAAGTTCATGAACACTTGCAATCTGGTTTTCCCAAGAACGAAACTCCCCAAAGCTTGTTCCCAAGTTAACCATAAGGGTGTAAATGACCTTTCGTTTTTCTCTCCTCATAGCCTACATATTCGTGGCTTTTGTTCAACTTCATGTCATTTTTCCCTTTCTGTCTTGCTTTTTCTCTTTCTCTTTTTTCGCTCAACAACCCGCTCAGAAAAAACGCCCAGATGCAGCATCACTAAAATGCCCGTCTTGCCTTCTTATCGCTCGCCTAATGGTTCTCGCTGTCCTGTCCAAAGCAGATAGGTCCACATATTGTCCGTCATCTCGCAACAAAACAAAATCCCGAAAAAAAGAACAAAAACACACCGCTCTGAAAAATCTTTCAATCCTTGAAAATGACAGAAAATAAACATAACCCACAGATCGCTTGTCGCAGCGGTATCTCGTCAAATAATGCATGTACAAGAATGCATACGAAACCTAAGCCGAAAAGAGCCAGAGTACCATGGAAACCACGAGACCAAACCGAAACGCCATCATCGCCTCATTAGAAGTCTCTTGAAAAATTCGTCAATATCATCTGTGTGGTCTCCCATGATTCCCAGTTCCAACCCCGACGCCCCATTTCCATCACAAGTCCTTTTCCTAGGCCCGTCCGACCTCCCAGATTGTTTCCCAGATTCGACTCGTATTTGTCCTGTTAACCCTCGAGTCTTGTTGAGATGTCGTAAGAAAAGTTGCTCTCGTGCTGTTAAAGATGTGGACATTCATGAAAGCATGTATGTCGGAAAGATATCGGCCGTAATGAATACCAAGATGTACCAAGCAGTGTCTGTCTGATGTTGCCATTGTCGACAATTTATTCCATTGCCGTAACCGACTTCTCGGCACGCGCGCGCATGTGATCCGCATGGGTTTCGAGACAAGAGGAGATCAAACGGGTTACTAGAGTTGTGTGGTTAGAGTTTGCTTTCTCAAGCACGTCTGGGGAGACCGGAAACTTACCCGGCCACACAGCACCGTTCTCAATGAGATACGCCGTGATCCGCAGTACCTTCGCCGCATAACCCATATGATCATCCCGCTGAACGCTGTTGACACCGTCGCCATTAATAGCACCATGAAACGTCTGGTCCGCATTCATCTTGAGTTCCGCCCGCTGGATAATCTCCTGGATCTTGCCCAACAGCTTGATGTCATCCTCTTCCAGTAGAACCACCGCGGGCACTTCTTTTAGGTCAACATCGTCCTGACCGAGGATCCCCAGGTATCGCCCAACGCGGTCTTGCAGAGTGGCAACCCACTCAGCCAGCACCTGTGCGCAATCAAACGTGCAGATCGCTGACTGCACAGGCAGCTCGCGAGCGGTTGCATCGGCGAACGTTACATTGAACTTGTCCGCATTGAGCAACGAGTCAGCCGCGATGAAACCTGCCTTTCTGAGATGGCGTTCTCTCCGTGGATCGGACCTGTTGTTCGCAAGTGCTGCAAGTGCCGACTGGCCGAGGCTCAGATTGGGGAAGGCTTCCGGTCCGGTCGTGTTCGCGTCTTCTGGTGCAGGATTGCTAGCGGTCGGGGTCTGCTCGGCATGTTGGACTATCTCGGAGCCGCGAGCCAGCTCCTCTGCCATGCCATCCCAATCCCGCTGCCAAAACTTCTCCTTGACGCGAGAAAAGTTGACGTAGAGACGGACGTAGGCAAGATCGAGCAACGGAATGGCATCAGCGGCAAGCGGGCCCTTGCCAAACGGATTCGGACGCTCTGGGCTATGGTGGGGATTGCTCTCCCACACGGCTTTCCACGCATGAAGAGCAGGCTCAATGTGTCGATGCATCTTTTCAGTCTCTTCATTCGTCCATACCTTGTTATGGTGGCGTTGACGAGTTTCCCAAATGTAATTGTGCAGGGCATTGATGAGGATCAGACAACCAAACGTGCTTGGTTTCGGAAGGTCGTTGCCGTCCGCCAACCCTGAAGTCAGTTTCTGCCTCTGGAGGAGTGCCCCCAGAGCCTCGTGAAACGTCATCCGGTTGTGGTTTGCGGCCGCGACGCCACCCTTAGCATGGAAGATTTGACTGGACTCCGCAGCAAAGAACTCTTCATCACATGGGAGGTCGAGGAAGATCTCCGAGTTGGTCAAGGCTGGCGTGTGGTTATAAGCGGATACCACGAGGCTAGAAAGAATAAACACGGTATAGAGCGTCCGCTTCCTCTCCTCCATGGACTTCCAGCGGAGCCATTCCACCTCTGCCACATTCCAGCTTCCATCCATATCCATCATGTCGACACCGACGCTGGGCTCGATCCTGATCGGGTTCAGCAGCTCGGCCCCTTGGGCCAGACTTACCAGCGCGGCAGCATGGGTTGACGCAATTTCGCCGGACCGCTTGTCGCCGCAATTGTGGCCATAAATGACGTTGAGAAGCATAGCTTGAACAAGCCAGACGGGCGTTTCGACCGGGTTTTCCTGCTGCTGTAAAGTATGCTCCGACATGGAAGGTCGTCGGAAATCTGCCTTCCTTACGTTTGCTTTTCTTCTCTCATCAAGGTATAATTGGATCATCTTCTTCGCCATACCGAACAACTCCATCGATATCTGCTGCTCCATCTCGTAGAGGGCACCGATAGCCGCCATTGAGAGGAGAAGGCAGCCGCTCCCACCAATACCATTGTCCTGCCCGTTAGCCGCGAGCGTAGGAACGTCGAAGGAGAGTGTCGGTGTGTGGAGGAACGGCAGATGTGGGTGGAAATATCGCAAGTAAGCACTGACGTATCGTTGGAGATCGTGGGTGTTCGGGAGGGTGTTAGGGAGCTCGATGCTGGTGGTTGGCGTCGGTGATTGTGTCGACAACGGGGAGCTGGTTGTCGCGTACGAGTATCTTCGCGCTCCGAACTGGGAAGCCTGGGAGGCCGTCAGGGCACCTAGGATGGCATGTCTTGTTGAATCAGTGATTGTCGAGACGGGTAAGGTGCCATGAGTACTACCATTCATGGACGACGGCGTCTCCGGGCCGGCACCGAAATTGTTCAGTGCGTTGTTCATTGTTTGACCATTGAGGCCCGCGAACATGTTGGGACTTAGCGAGTTCATTGAGGGCGGTGGTGTCGAAAAGTAGGCATCCCCCATATTCTTGCTGGATGGAGCGGGCTGCGGCGATAGGGGAACCCCGGTCAAGAGGTCGGGGAATACGGTGTTGCCCATGTCGCCGAGAGAAAACGAGTTGGGCATTTGCGGGGGTCCCATTATACTGCCCTGCCAGATCGAGCTCGTTTCCACAGCGGGAGCGCGGTGGTTCGATCCATCCACCATGACGTCGCTGATGCCGCTCTGGCTGGCGGTGCTAATGGCCGAAGGCGAGGACCGGTCAATGGCATGGTCGTGAAGATCGTTGTTGAAGGACATTTGCTGGTCAAAGCCTTGTAGCCAGTCAAAGTTATCCTCCAGATGCTGGCCGCCTGTCATGTCAGGAAGCCCGTGGGGAAAGGGAGACAATGGGTCTACGCCCATCAGGTTCGGCGAATCATTGTAATGAAGTGCGTTGGGGTTGATGGTCGAAGCCGGGCTGAACAGCATCGAGGCGTCCCCAAAGTCGAACTCTGGGTTGAAGGGCATGATGGGAGCTGTCCTCAAGCCCGTAGAGAAATCCATGCCGTTGATGGTATGAGTCTCCAGTTTGGGGAGTCCGTGAGGAACGCCGCGCTGCACCATGGCGTTCGCCATGCCGGTATAAGCGTGAGGATCAAAGTTGTTGTGAGGGAAGCCAGCCAAGCTGGGATGCCGGCCATGTTGTTGTGGTGGCATAGCCCTGGCCGCCTGAGCATTGGCCGCAGCGATCAACTGCATTGTCGTGGTGTCGACGTGACTAATGGTGTTTGCTCGAGGCCGCATGGCAGCAGTGACGGCTGCTTGGGCAGCAGCATTGGAGCCAGGGCCAGCTACGCTATTCTTGCGAACCCGGTTATTACCACCGGCCATAGGCGTGCTCGTGCTCTCGCGGCGGTTGCGAGGACGCGACGACGGGGTAGTGGTCTGGTGTAGCTTCTGCTGGTGCCTCAACAACAGATCTCTTCGGGCAAAGCATCTTGCGCAGTCTGGGCACTCGAAGGGCTTCTCTTTGGTATGGGATCGCTCATGGCGCTTGAGGTGTTCCAGACGGGCAAAGGACCGCTGGCATGTTCCGCAGACGTGAGGACGGGGTTTATCTGTCTTGGGTGGAGGGAAGTTGTTGGCAGGAGCAGCGGGGGCTTGGGTATTCGCTGTGATGGTCGCGGCTTTCAAAGTCAGCCATCCATTGTCAGCCAAGCAGCTCAATGTTTCAAGAGTGGGAAGACCACAAGATCAATTGATGGTCATTGACAGACAGGGCTTAAAGGGTATGTATGTACGAGTCATGGGAGTAGGCGGCAATGTATAAGCCGATCCGGTGGAGGGGTAAGCAAAAGCAGCAGTAAAGCAGTAAAGCAGCAGAGGGGGGCATATATTGGCATACCAGACTCATCACCAGCAACGGGAGGGTTCCCGCTGGTCGGCGATGGGGTCGCCGACGTTGTCGAGTTGTTGGACATTTTGGTGTCGACCTCGAGCTTGCCAGCGGGGTCACTCGAGAGGGGCATTGTTTGGTAAAAGAGGAGAGAAGAGGGGAAAAAAGGAAATACAGGTAAATGGTAGTATGATGGATCAAACAAGCTTTATGCGGGTGACACGGGGAATTGAGGCGACAATGCTTGTTTGGGTTGTCAAAGGAAAGAGCAGCGAAGCTCACTTCGGCCGAGTGTAGTTGTAGAGGACGGGCGGAGAGAGGGAGGGCTGGCTGGCTGGGCTGGGGAACGTTGTTTAGTTCAGGTACCGCCTAACAGATTCAGCGTATTGCCAATGACAGGCTAGATCGGTATGTATCGTCTGGTGTTTGGGAATCGTACTAGGTGGAATATCTCGTCTGATTGAAGTGGGCAGTTATCGAGAGATCTGATCGCGGGCTGTGTAGCTTTGACGACGATGATGGGAGTTTGTAGTTGTGATGATTGTGGTGGGGATTGAGGTGGGCGGCGGGCGTGGACGTGGGCGTTTGGGCGTGTGGGTGGTGGTCCGAGAGTGACCAGTACAGCGCCCCAAGTGGAAATCAGCGATAGCATGCTAGGTAGCTAGGTAGGGATTCCGCCGACAACAACAGACAGAACTGAATCCGAAACTGGCAATTGGCGTCTCTACTAGATACCTCTACCTAGGTAGCTGTTGTTCACCGTAACATTCATATTAATTGCTGCTGTTCCTGTTGATGGTTGATCGGTTCGTTGTTGTTTCGAATGCCTGCTGTGCCGTGCAAGACCCGACCGGAACTGTGACTCGAAAGAAACGTGGACGGGCGTGGTGAGGGCGGCGTCCATGGAAAGGGCACAAAGCAGAGAGAGGGCCAAAATGCTGAGCCGGGGGCAAACGAGAGCGAGATGCCTGCAATGGAACGCCTGGAGGGGACAGTTCGCTGTTCACTGTGCAACTTCCTAAGTGGACTAAAGGTGCTGCTATTGTGACTATGAACTACAGCTAGAATCTCGATGCTGTGACTGGATGGATTTATTCATGGGATTCGATGCCGTGATATGATAGGTCATTGGAACCCTTCATGCAGCTAAGGTTCCACGTTCCTGTCCCGTCGTGAGAGAATCACAGCCCAATGTTTGGAGGGTTGAAGTAGAGGCCGGGATAAAGGTACTGTGCAGAGCAATGGTGAGGAAGGAACATCCCGTCGAGGCTTCACTGTGTGGAGAGTCCGTGAGGGATGGTGATGGCACTAAACGTTGGGCTTGGCAGGTGGCCTTCAGGGCGAGACCCAGCTCGCACTTGTTTCTGGGCATTTTAAGGCCGCTTGCCATCCACATCGTCCCGAATTTGCACTTTACAAGGCAAGAGCAGGCAGCTACGGTCACGATCTGGAAATGGAAGTAGCACGTTGGATGTTGAAGGAATGATGAGGTCGGCAATCTGCTTCTCTCTTTGGCTTCAGCTGGCAAAGTTGCAGAAGCGCGAGACTTGATTGCATTTTACAGATTGTGCAAGTGTTGACTGCTGCCTCTGGGCTGTTAGGTCGAATGCAGTGCAGAAATGGATCTTGAAAGATAGGTACAAGCCGACGACATCAAAGACATGCCAACCACTCAGACATACTTACCTAGGTATATTGCACCCACAGCGTGTGTTAACTGTCACTTATAAGTAATTTCCGTCGCCGCCCGTTGTTGATTGATATTGTCGCCGTCATCATCATCGCCGCCTTGTTTTCTCTTCCTTGGTTGTCCGAAGCATCACATCACAACCAGAATTGAACCAAAACCCCCTGTGAAAACTGTAACACACCATGGTGCCCTGACCTACCTGCACTGGTACCGGAGAAATACCTCGATCGCGCAAGTGGCAGGCCGATCCACCTGTTACCGGCCGTTTTTGGTCGCCCGAGTTGCGCAGGTGACCCCGTTGATGAACCGTCCGCGGCCCTCGTCCGTCTTCGTACCTGCTAAGTCTTGCCAAGTCTGCCAAGTCTGCTGAGGATTGTTGGACCCTGTCGATTAGGGTCAGCCAATGGAAGCGATTTTAGTCATTCTCTGACCAATGACAGATTACAATGAAGCGTCTAAGAGAGGAGTCACTCGGTCTGCAACAGCACTCTTCTTCGCACAGTGGCTCTTTCCCTCTGACTTCAAAAGAGGCCATCTCCCACTCACTCGAACCGAACACGGAGCATTGGACTTCTCTTGTCTGGACTGGAGCAATTGCAGACGACCAATATATCCGCGGCGTGGTCACCACTTTGGATCTGGAAAATGACATTAGTGTCTGTCGGTGAGTCAATTGCTTCACGGTATCTTTCTATCTGATCGGCACCGGACCGGTCACAGTCCGGCATAGTCAGCGGGTAGTCAAGTCGTCAGCCGGAGCATCGATCTGCTGCAGAGGCCGGCCCTGAGGTATCTGGGTCACACTCTAAACCTGATCAAGGTATCCGATGGCCGATCTGCGACTGCAACAGACCGGCAAGTTGAGCCTCCAGATTCACGACGACAAAACATCCAGCACAAAGATGACAGTTGATGATGTTCTCGATTTCCTCCCTAGGTATTCTCAGGCACGGGCTACTTAGTTGCCTACCTCTTTGCTTCCTCAAGCACTTTGTGCCGTTGCTCATTCCACTGAAACAAGGTCGGCAAGGTGCTACCTCTGCCGTGATACCTTGGTTGGTACCTCGGCATGCTTCTGCCTCTGGCTCTCGTCGGGCAAGCCTCGCTCTGATTGACTTACCTCTAGGGTGGAAAACTTGGCATCTGGATAGTGCTCCCCGATAGGTACTTCTCCCGAAGTCAACCCTGTGGCGGCAAAAGTGAAGCTCTCAATGGTATGTCCGGACAAAACCCGCAAAACTTACTGCGGTATGTGATTGGCGATAAGTAGCCGCAAAATAGTCTCGCCTTTTAGTGTAGTTTTTAGGGCAGCCCAGGCAGGCATGAACCACACAACACTAGCGTAGCGTAGCATAGGGTCTCGGAGTCTGATACCATCTTGAGGTCTTGAAATATCGATAGGATGCCATGCCATGCACTGCAATGCCCTTTTGGTATCTGGCATGGTGTGTACATACATGCTGCCCTCCATCCAGTCAACCAGTTGCAGTCAACGGCTTGCACCGAAAAAAAGCATTGGTACAGCACTGGCATGGCACCAACATGTGGTGTGTAGACACACATGGAAAAGCCTCGCTGGCGTCGATTTGCCCCTCCGTCACCCCCATCCCGAGAGATGGTGTGAGCCGTTTGGTTGGGAGACGGGTCCATCGCCAATTGAGGCCCTTGGCGCAGATGATATCAGACCTGACTTTTCTTGGCGAAGAAAAGGCAACTGCGGAATTGGGAATGGCAATGCCATTGTACACTAGGGAACCGGTACATTGGGAGAGCTGGTAATTGGGCCTCTTCTCTGGGCCTCCGGGAGAGGCCATTGAGGCCATCCCATCCACATCGGCGGGACGTTTTCTTTGTTCTTCTTTTGCCAAGTGCAAAGTCTCGATCTCAACCTGCGGCCCGAGAAGGCTTGTGATTCGCAATTGAGAAGGGCAGTTTAGCGAGGCGGGATGCCGATCAAAGGAAGAGGGCAATTGCGAACCCGTGACGGGAACTTGAAGAATTTACCATCATGTATGCCACAATTCTCAAAGGCAAAGTTAACTTGTGATGAATTGGAACCAAAAGTATCAACAAGCTGTGAACGAATGGGAGAACTTGCAGAAAGATGCATCGGGCTAGTACAAAAGCGGGAAAGGCTGCGATGAAACCACCTCTAAGCATTTATTCTAGTCCCACGTACCTCCTAACACCCGACCTCAACGCACCCAGCTCTTCGCACCTGTCACTATAAAAACTGTAAAGATTATTGTACCAGCCGCTCAGAATCTGCTGGGAAACTCCATTTCGCAACTCCGCTGGCCCCAAAAGGGGGCCTTTCGAGTGAATTGCTGCATTATCAGGTATGGGTTGCAGAGCACGCTTGCTGGAGGAACATCGATGTCTATTGAGAAGAAAGGAGGTCCGTGCAATGCCGAAATAGGAGATATTTGGGGATCTGGATAACGACCCCCACCTATCTGTGTATGGTCTCTGAGAACGAACCTCGAACCAAAAACAACAGCCCGTTGCCCACCTCTACCGATGTGTATAAGCTGAGGCATGAACTTGAAGTTTGTAGAGATCCAGTCACGTAACATCCGATACTCGGTGCATATCTCAGCGGTAGTCTTACACCCATAGTTCACAATTCGCACCAATATCGACATCCATTCAGTTTGCAAGCATGGCGGACAAGGACACAATGCCAATTCACTTGAGAAAACTGCTATCATCGTTCCTATCAACAGCACGTGATCCAAAGATCCGGGGTTCTCCCGAGACCGGCATTCCTATTTATATATTGACATTGTACGAAACCTGACAACAAGTCCCTGATCAGGGATCCCAGGAACATCCGCTGACTGCAGAGCGATTGCCTGGACCTCACCCCAAGCGGCAATCCAAAGGGCACAGTGTGTCAACCGGTGGGATATTCCAGCGGTCGAAAACACACAGTTAAAATCCGAAACGCACTTACTGTGGTATCGTGACTACAAGCTAGCTCCGACCGAGTCCATCACTACACTAGTGTCGAGTATGGGCCAAGCTCACCACCATCAATCACGGACTTACGAAACTTGCGATGACTTGCGCAATTCGCGAGCCCATTATAAAACGACTTGTCTAGATCCAATGGGCCTTTGGGCGTGCTGAGCTTTGCCATGGAACAGCCTGGCGTCCGGCGGTACCTGCCTCGCGGTTACGGTGTACAAGTCCATGACCAAATTCCAATACTACGACATGTAGATATTGAAATTACAACATTCAGATATCAAAACTACGTCTTTCTCCAACGCCGAGATTCACATTGACCTGCGGGGGAGGGCCCCCTACCGCGGGTGCGGAGGTTAGGGGTCAATTAGGGGTCAGTCGTTGCAAGTGTTGGTGCGATGCCTCAGCTGCCCTGCTAGAACCGCGACCTCAAGAGTCTTGGGAATGATTTCAGTTCAAGGAAAAAAGAGAGGGCAGTTCAGAGCCCAATGTCCACAGCTCTTAGGTCACGAAAACAGTTACGACAGTATGGTGCCTGTCCGATTCAGCTCATGTTTTCAGCGCCTCTAGGAAGGAAGTTGAACACGAACGGAAGCTGTAGCTGTCCTGGGGAAGCTCGAAGAACCCCACGGGCAGTCCGCTGTCCCGCACGCTCGTCTACCTTAGGTTGTGTTGCTCGCTGGTTGCCTCGCAAGCCCATTCCCCGGCCATGTACCAAAGTCCGAAACCAAATCCGTCCACCTGCATCCCGCTCGGTCAGTGATGGTACCTACGCCTAGTACGCTACGCTATGGAGCATGGGGTATCCGCGGCTTAACTTCGGTTGTTCCACCGGCCTGCGTTGACTCCAGACTTTCTGACGTTACTGTATTGTAACATGGCGAATCCATTCACGAATTGTGAAACTGAAGCCAGGAAGGCCTGGCCTCTCCATCTCATCAAAATTTACCACAACCCATCAAAACAACCAAGTCCGCGGAGGCCGCGGAAGCCCATCAGGCCAGAGAGGCCATTCCTCAATTTGAGGCCATACTAGATCTATATTACGCGGTCAGAGTAGAGTATCACAAGAGGCCCAAGCTCTTGTTTCGGTTTGAGCTTTGGTGGTGGGTGGAGGAGAGACTGGTCCGGAACTTGGCGTGGGCGGGGGTGGGTGTGTGACCCCCAACTTGGCAACCTACCCCACTAATATCCCCAACGCAACGACAACCGCCAACATCGGACTGAGCCCAGAAAGGCCAAAATGCCCAAGGGACGTCCTTGCCCTCACGACACGACCCTTCCCAGTTTCATCAGTTTTCCCCATTCCATGCCGGTGACCTGCATCGGTCGTTCAAGCCTGCACTAGCCGATACTGGGAAGAGCCGAGACTATCAGAAAAAGCTTCCAAGGGAAATTGAATGCAATCATTCACCAACGTGACAGGACGTGACGGGATCGTGGCGCAGCACGCAGCACGCAGCACGCCTGCAGTGAATGACTGACTGACTGACTGACTGACGTCTCCAACCCGACCCTGCTTCGGGAATGGAAGAATGACGGATCATTTTACTAAAAAAATGTGGGCGTTCCAGGCATGCAATTTCCATCCATCCATGCGTGGGCGTAAAACCAAAGACGCTGCTGATGTTGAGATGCATGATGCTTCTTCTTCCGTCAGCAAGTGCACTGCAGGCAGTAAGGCTGCGTTGCCGCCTATGCTGCCTACGATGTGCCTGCATTGAGACCAACTAACAAGAACGAAAGGGAATGACGGCGGCTGCTTTGATGGAAGGAGATGAAGCGATGTAGTGAAGAATTCGGGGAAGCGGACTCGGGGCCAGACATCTACATACTGCGAGTAGATGGGACGGGGCGCCTGGACATGGATGCGAGGCAAGATGGCGAGACACGAACAAAGGGGACCAAGCTCACAAAATTTTGGCATTTCCTTGGAGAAGAAGATGAGATGCTCGAACTTAGACTTATACAAGTAGACGTTGAGCTACCCCTCCATCCCATCTTGCCCGCCCCGTCCGTCCCAATTCCAAACCAAGTGTGCCCTTGTCTGGGAGGGGCGCATGAATGGAGGGGTCGCCAGGGGCGATTCAGGTACCTTATCGCTAGCGAGGGGTAGAGAGAGGGTTGAACCGCGGGGCAGCAGTAATCGCCTCATCGCCATTTGCCCCGCGATACTTTAGGTTCTCCAACATGACTGTATCGAAAAAGGGGACGTCTTTGGAGAAAGACCCCCTTTCAAGACCCTGAAGAGGGAATAGAGATGATCATTTCTTGATGCTCGCGGTTGGAGTCGTAGTGTACATTGGGCGATTGGGGTCTTTGAGGTGTGTGAGGGGTGATGAGGGCTTCTCCAACAGCCCAGTGTGCCCCGCGCATGGACCTTGCCCTATCCGACCTGCTGACACGGATCTCAACAGAACTCCAAGTCACGGCCTGCGCAACACACGCTTTGCAACCGGGACCGGGGGCCGAAGGGGCCACGGCGAATCCACATCACATCTTTGCCTCGCGGACGGGACCCGCTCAGACCCGGTATTTACCCCGGATTCCGGATGGAGTCTGTCTCTCCACAGGGCTCCGCAGTCGGTGCTCCACGGGGTCCGTGAACGTCAAACCACGAGCACGACGAGGTCGATGCCCATGATGATGATCGATTTCAACCGGAGATCAGTGGTTATCGGTGATCATTTGCAGCAACTCCTTCATTTCAAGTCGTCTAAGGTCCGCGTCGCCGTCTTCGCCGCTTTTTGGGGCCGTTTCGGGTCCAGGAGTCCAATCAGTTCGGAAAGCAAAGGCGTCCATGACGCTGGGGACCACGAAAGCAATGGTCAAAACCAGCAAAATCGGGCAAGGCGAGTCTACAGCACTTTTCAGAGTTCAATGAGTTCGATATTTGGCTTCTATCTGGTTACATCGCTATTGACTTCCTCATGCTCCTTTCATGCCTTTCTGCTTGCTTTAGTTATACACGCACAAGCAGACGAAAGATTCACTTGCTTACGGGCTGCTTCCCAATATATTCATACTTTTACATCCAAGTACCTCGGTCTTATAATCTGGGATATTCATTCATGCCCCTTTACAGCCTTTTGCATTGCCAAGTCTCCAACTTGCCCTTTTGTGTTTATTGGCTACTAGTGCCTCATGCTCCATGGGAACCTTGTCTTTCCCAGAATTCTGTTCCAACATTCATGTCTCCACCAGAGAAGAACCAATCTTGACCGAGTTTCCTAATGAAGCTCACGAATTCAAACACGAGACCATTTGAGTCTAGAACAAGAGCAGCAAATCCTTTGGTCCGTCCTTCACTTATTTCCTCCTGTTCCTTTCCTTTCCCGTTTGGCCCCTGGGTTCATACGATCCCATCACACACACACAACACGCTGTGCCTCCCCTTGCCATACCCCCCAGGTACCTAGTGTACACAGTACTGTGGGTAACCAACTTCCCCCGTCCCCCGTCCCCGTCCCTGTCCCCGGGCCGCGTGGATGCCATGCCCTGGTCCTGCAAAGGCAAAGTGCAGCAAGCCCCGTGATCGCCTCGTGCAGGCTAGTAG
The DNA here is from genome assembly GCA_000604205.2 of Neurospora africana FGSC 1740. Lineage (NCBI taxonomy): Eukaryota > Fungi > Ascomycota > Sordariomycetes > Sordariales > Sordariaceae > Neurospora > Neurospora africana. The sequence continues at coordinate 15,542 of HF970693.1, forward strand.
CCTACCGTCGTCCATATGTACCCTGTCACTGCAGCATGCGAAGTTGCAGATGCAATATAGAACCGTTCGAGCCGCTCAAACCGCTGCATGGGTTAATTTGTGGGCATGAACACAGGTTCAACCGTTAAACACCAGTTTGGAGGCCGAACTAGCGGTTGCGTAACACGGTTCATGGGGATACTGCATGTGGAATTGATGAACTCGTGGGATCACATCAGTGAACTAAACCTACCTCTAGGGATTGACACTCGAGATTCCGAGATTTCACTAAAGCGTGACTGATTGGAAGTCCAGTCCAGATTCCGCGAGTTCCAATTCACGGTGATGCCTGGAATCAGTTCATGCCCACCCATCTCAAGGGACCAACAACAACAAAGACTGGCGGCCAATTCCATCTTTTTCTTGCCTTGCCTCTGCCTATCTTACAGTCCAATGCTGGTTTTCATGTTTTTAAGCTCTGTACCCCGAACAAGGCTACCTACTAATCTATCCTCAACGCCGCAATGGCACTTTCAACTGCATACATAGAACATAGTCAAAAACAGATTATCAGTATCTGATTTGACATATCCGCGCTAATTTTAAGCCCCTATTATCGAACAAAACACATCAACGTACTGTTGAAATGCCTGCTGGACAAGTTGACCAGAGGTCTCGCGAGCTAACAGACAAACAAACCCAGTGGCCAGTATCGGACTGTACAATTGGGACCAGCAGACCGAGGTAGCACTCCATAGTAGTGTATACCTCACCTCGCACGACATATAATATAACATGAGGTAACATCCTACCTACCTACTGTACGCAGCACATCGTGCAGCAAGCAAGCATGCACGCACCTACTTACGTACATGCCTAGTTTGGTGGCAGGCAAGCAGCCAGGCAGAAGGGACCGTCCGCGAACCA
>HF970694.1:22272-33095 GCA_000604205.2 Neurospora africana FGSC 1740
CGGTCCGATGTTGATGGGTGGTTGGCTCCGCAGTAGGTCTTATCAGTGAGCGCCCCTCTTTTCTACTGAAAGTCCAGTCAGTTTCCCCGCGCTACCGATCATCCGTGTCCCAAGATGGGATGCAAACAACAAAAGCTTCCACAGGGGAAATTCTCTAAGCTCATGGAAATAAAACAGCAATAATGTGTACTGTGTATGTTCCAGGCTTTCAAAGCGGACCGTCATCCCGCCAACGCCAATGCCACGCTGACAGCTGACCTCGTGTTTTAGGTAGTAAACGGACCCCGCTCCGCCCAGGCCAGCTCAGCTAACCAACAAGGTCCTCAAACTCCGCCCAACTCCGCTTCATGACACCATTGCTTTTATCGTCAAAAGTAAACAAAAGCAACCCACACTCATATGCTTCACTTTCCACAGGGCGACATAAACCCACATCCTTCACACGTTACTACAGCATAACCAACCCGGATCAGTAAACAAAGATGTCCGAACCCGCCTTCCGCCCCGACCTCACCAACCCCTCCGACTGCGCCGAGAACCACCGGCGCATGCTGGCTGGCGAGCTGTACTACAGCTGGACTCCCGACCTGGTGCAAGGCAGAGGGCGCTGCAAGAGTGCCATGCTCAAGTATAACACGGAGGCGGCGGACGGGGAGACGTCAAGGAGGAGGGTGGCCGAGTTGTTGATGGAGTGAGTTCCCTTTGCACACCTCGCCCCTGTTTCCCACACCTCACCCAGTTGATCATGAGCATCTATCTCATCATATTTCCCACGGACTTTTACAACGCAACTGAGTAAAGGACGCTACTAACAACGTGATAGCCTCCTCCAAGACCCAACCCCTCTCCCCCCCAAGCTGGATGATCCTGAGCAAGATGCCGCCCAATTCGACGACTTCCCCTACATCGACACGCCCGTCAAAATGGACTACGGCAGCAACGTCAAGCTGGGCAAGGGCGTATACATGAACTCGTCCTGCACTTTGCTCGACGTGTGTCCCATCACCATCGGGGCGCGCACCTTAATCGGCCCCAATGTCCACTTTTACTCTGCCACGCACCCTATTGACCCCATCATCCGGAACGGGATGAGGGGGCCGGAGCTGGGGAAGCCCATTACGGTTGGGGAGGATTGCTGGTTTGGTGGGAGCGTGGTGGTTCTCCCGGGAGTGACGATTGGAAGGGGGGTGGTGGTTGGAGCGGGAAGTGTGGTGACGAAGGATGTGGAGGATTTTGTGGTTGTTGCGGGGAATCCGGCGAAGGTGGTGAAGAGGTTGGATGTGGAGAGGGGGAAGTATGAGGCGATGGTGAAGGACAATAAGGAGAGGGGGCATTGATCCCAAGAAGGGCGAATATTTTCTCCCGTAGATCCCATGGAGCCGTTGTTATCCCGACAAAACATGTCGCACAGAGGATGTAGAACCGTTTATACACGGACAAAATGCGTCCTTTGCTTTACTCCTCAGCTGGAGGAATCTTAAGGATCGTCTGCCGAAACCATGGCCAGTACACGTCTCGCGACCACTGGGCGAGGTACTGAAGAATGCATATGATGCTGTACACTCCGCGCGGAGATCCTGTCGAACCGATGGGTGTGTCGGCCCATAAAGTCTAATAGACCGTATCGTATTAATATCTCTATCATACAACGCAGAAGAGGGAGGGATGACTTACAGTACGCTTGCCATCGTTCGTAGTTGCTATCAGGTGCCAGTTATGACCCATGATGACAATGCCGGGAAGGAAGTCGAGACCGAGATCCCGCGTTTCGTTGTCGCCCACCTTACTACTATCGCCAACCGTATCGTCCTCCGCCATCCAACGCAGAAAGTTCCACTGCGCAGCTTGCCACACCCCTATCTGCAGATGCGCATTATCCCGCTTATTGCTCTCGGTGCTGGGGGTTACGATGCTGACGGTTATGGGGTTGCGGCGGAGGGGGAAATGGTCGGTGTGGTTGATGAAAAGATGGTCGTCCGGCAGCGTGGAGCAAACAGCGTCAACCGTCTCGGTGAGGTAGTCCTTGCGCTCCTTGCCTTCAACCGTGGCCGGGTCAATATACAAACAGAAGTCGATATTCTGAAATGGTGCTAGGGGAGGTTTTCCGATGGCAATCCCAGCAGTTGTGCACATGGTGAAGTTCACGGGTTGGGCAAAGAGGTTTCTGCTTGGCCGGTTGGACGAGGGGAAACGTAGGGCTGTCTCGAGGACGCGCTGGTGTACTTCAGTATTCCATGTGCTCTCGTGGTGCCAGTCCCGATCGCAGTGGGCGGCTGCTTCAAGGATATTTACCACCTGTTCCGTGGACGGGGTTGGGCCGTATGTATCTCGATGGGCCGAATACATATGGTCGTAGATCTCTATGCCAAAGAGTGGCAGAGGGTGGCTTGTAATAGCATCCTGTATACCTCTACATGTTAGTATAGAGTGCATTGACAATGGAGCACCACTACTCACCTTGGCAGATGGGCTGATAATGCCGGTTCCAGAAGCGAGGGGCTCAACAACTCTCAGGAGGTCGGCAAGCGGGCCAGGCAAGCGGCGTTCAAGGAAGCTGAGATCCCGTCGAACCAGGCCGTCGTCGACTTGGACTTCTAGCGCATCGAGAATCTTAAGGACCGGATCGAGTTCCGGCGCGTAGGACACAATCGAAGAAGAAGCGGACCGACTTGCGGCGGGTGTGTCATTGTAGCGGCGCTTCTTGGCAGGGAAAGGAGCCCGCGGGATTTCGTCGTCGTCGTCGTCTATCAGCGGTGGGGTTGGGGGATGAGGACTCTTTCGTTTGCAGGTAGTCGTTAGTGCACCTACTTGCCTCGGTATCGTGAAGCCAATTCACGATCAAGTCCATCTTTAATATGATGGTGCTTGACGACGCGTGGCTGCTTTGTTTTTGTGATGGAAGAAGAGAAGAGACAAATGGAGGTGGGTCCGGTATCAAGACAACCTAAAGGTGATATGACCAAATAGAAGTTTGTTTACTTTCTTGTAGGCACCACCTTTGGGTTACACGTGTCGGGTAGTCCCGCAGCTTTTTGTGGGGGCAGCGCTGGCGCATTTGGCCCTGTTAATCAGCACAACAGGCTGCGCCTTCCCTGAACACCACCTCGATCCTGGACAAAACACTAACCGGATATCGAGTATCCCCATACCTCTACAACACCATTGCCTGCGACCACCACCACGTCATGTGAGGGACCACCAAGGTCGACATGTTCGTACAACATCCCAGCCCAGTACGGCACCCCAAAGGAAACACCAAGTATTGAGCTTGGCATCTCTGAGGGTCTCAACGACCACTATGTCAAAGAGGACTTGGTTGCCTACTTTAGCAACAACCCGTGAGCAACAGCCACTCTTATATGCTTGGTGTAGGATAAGATACTGACAACCAAACAAGGAAAATCCCCAACGGCACTTGCCCTAGCATCTAAAAGCTCATTGACGGGGTCATCGGTGCCGCTCGAACCTCGGATGAATACGGCACAGAGTCCAACCTGGACTTCCAAGCCGCTTGGCCACTGATCTGGCCGCAAAAGACGGTCTTCGACAACAGTCTTCTTCGACGCCCTCGACGGATCATAGTACTGCACAAAACAGGCGACGGATTGCAGCAAAGACCCAGCCTGTCTCGGCCCCATCAGCCCATCTACCCCAACCCGTTCCCCAAGAGTTCGCGTCCATCCTGCCTCGGACAAATACGAAGACCCCCGTCAGTGCGGCCCATACGACCCCCACCCCTCGTAATCTCCATCTCGTACGGCCGAGTTGCCAAGGGGGACCTCCCCGCTTCCTAACCTCCAGCGCCAATGCTCTTCCGAGATCATGAAGCTGGGAGCTACAGGGGATAACCGTGGTGATGGCGTCGGGTGATTTTTGGAGTTGGTTCGTACCCCGGGGATGACGGTCACAAGAACGGGTTGTGCTGGCGAGGGTTATTGAAAGCGACATGGAAGGGAGGGTTGTTTTTACCCGGATAGCGATGCGTATCGTATGTTTTGGCGGTCTGAATGATGGGTTCAGCCTGTCATGCCTGCAAAGTTTGAATGCTTGGCTTCGAACTCAATGGCTAACCTAGGAGGACCGTTGTTCGTTGAACGGAAAGGGCCTGGCTACATCCATTGAGAATATTCGCATCCGGAGGAGGGTTTTCCAACAACGTCTTTCCCTTCGTTCGCCTTTTTATCAAGTCCTCTGTCTGCTGTTCCGTCGCACTTTCCACCGCATGAACTCAACTTCATCAGCTACGACATTCCCGAACATATTGAAACTCGTCGCGACAAACTTTACCATCATATCGACCATGACACCGACCTTGACCTCGGAAGCGGCCGCGATTACAATAAGGCAGGCCGTGGCTATCCTGACGTCAGCGCTGTTGGTCATTACCATCTGTTTCGCTTCGCTGGTGGTTGGCACGAGATTGGAGGCACGTCGCTGGCGGCTCCGGTGTGGGGGGCGGTGTTGACGTTTGGTTATTGAGGAGAGGGTGAAGGCGAGGAGGAAGGGGAGGTTGGGGTTTGTTAATCCTTTTGTTTGTAAGTTTGTCGTTTCCTTTTCGCTGATTTCGGAAGAAAGGTAGGTCTATGGAAAGTGATGGATATGGGAAGTGGTTGGGAAAGGGGAAGGAGTATGCATGTGGTTGATGGACGGGAAAAACAAAACATGAGATGAAACGATAGGGCTGACGGAAACGTGAAACAAAACAGTACCCTATGCCGCATCCAGAGATCTTCAACGACGTTACAGTCGGGCCGAATCCCGCTTGCATTCCATTTCTTCGGGATTCCCGGCGGCGGAGGGGTGGGATCCTGTGACGACGGGACTTGGGTGAGTTTTTCGACTTTTCAATGATTCCCATCTCCTTCTATCGTTGTACTGAAACATGGAATAACAGCACCCCGAATTTCCCCCGGCTTTTGGATCTGTTGATGAGTTTGCCATGATGGGTTCAAGTGATGTTCGATCAACACCGACCACACGGGTCAGTCGATGGAGGTTTCGGATATGGGGCCATCTTGGTTTATAATCAAGTTGAACCTGACGAGTAGCCTTCTCACCGGAGGTGTCGCCGGGCGGGAGGAGTCGGACGACCTGGACCCATCCACTGCCGGTGCTCCGACCCCGCCGACAAAACAAAGATCCACACACTGTTTGTTGTGTAGCTACATGTACGTAACGGGGCGCTTGCGGAATTCGGATGTTGTTTCTCCACTGACTTGGTACCAATTGTACGGGATGGGATGCTGTGATTTTGAACTTTATCATGTTGAAGCGAGAGTAATACTGTAGCTTCCGAGTCCGGGTCCGGCGCCGAGACGACGGTACGGTAGCACCGGCAGTTAGCTAGAACAAGACTCGGCTTTCGGGAAAGAGCCGGGGCGGCTCCACTCATAGGTAAGGGTCTGAGCACATCCTTACACGGCTTCGCGAATCATGACGTCGTGTGACTTCCCCATAACGAAACTGAGGGGAGATGTACACCGTACAACCGTTATCAACAAGGACAATACTGAAGACAACGATGCGCTGGAAAGCCCCACGTCCTTCTGTGGGTCACGACTCCATGACCGTGACAAATCCAGCTCACTAATCGGCCGGGCATGCGTGTCCATTCTGTGGGTCGCGATGTTGTCTCCATGACGTGACAAATACAACTGGACACATGGAAACCATCATCGACACCTTAGACAAATACCTCGACCTTCTTCCCCTCCTCTTCAACCTTTTTTCACCATCTCATCTAATCCTTCTATACCACACATCATCACAATGTCTATTCCCACTACCCAGCAGCAGTACGTCGTCACGAGCAAGGAGAAGGGCTTCGATGGCCTCATCCGCCAGGAGGGTCCCGTCCCCAAGCCCAGCGCCAACGAGGTTCTCGTCCGTCTCTACGGTGCTTCCCTGAACTACCGTGATCTCATTATCCCCCAGGTCAGTACCTAATATCCCCATCATTACCACTCATCGAAACAGACAGACACTGACAAAGAACTACAGGGCTTGTACCCCTTCCCCATCGACCTTCCCGTCGTTGCCGCCTCCGATGGTGCCGGTGAGGTCGTCGAGGTCGGCGAAAAGGTCACCAGGTGGAAGAAGGGCGACAAGGTCACCACCCTCTTCAACCAGTTCCACCAGTACGGCGACATCGATGCCCGCGCCGCCTCCTCGGGCCTCGGCGGTGTTTTCGACGGCACCCTCCGCCCCTACGGCGTCTTCAACGAGGACGGCCTCGTCCGCACCCCCTCCAACCTCAACCACGTTGAGGCCGCCACCCTCGTGTGCGCCGGTGTGACCTCGTGGAACGCCCTCTACGGCCTCAAGACGCTCAAGCCCGGCCAGTTCGTCATCACCCAGGGTACCGGTGGTGTCTCCCTCTTTGCTCTCCAGTTCGCCAAGGCCGGTGGTGCCAAGGTTATCGCTACCACCTCTTCCAAGGAGAAGGCCGAGATGCTCAAGAAGCTCGGTGCTGACCACGTCATCAACTACCGCGAGGACCCCAACTGGGGCGAGACTGCCCGCAAGCTCACTCCCAACAACCAGGGTGTTGACCACATCATTGAGGTCGGTGGTGCCGGTACCTTGGGCCAGAGCATGAAGGCCATCAAGTACGAGGGTATCATTTCCATCATTGGTTTCCTCGGTGGTGCTCAGCCCAAGGAGAGCATCCTCGACACCCTGAGCAAGATCTGCACTGTTCGCGGTGTCTACGTCGGTAGCAAGCAGCTCATGGAGGAGATGTGCCTTGCCATTGAGGCCAACAACATTCACCCCGTTGTTGACAAGAAGATCTTCAAGTTTGATGAGGTCAAGGAGGCTTATGAGTACATGGTAAGTTATATCCTTCCAAGGGGTGATGTGAGAGAGAGACAGATGCTAACAATTAAGAACAGTGGGCCCAGAAGCACTTTGGCAAGGTCGGCATCTCGATTGAGTAGATGTTCAATCAAGAGTGATGAAATACTGTACAATAGATCAATGATACCTTGTTGCCACAACACAATGGTGCGCCTTCCTCTTTTGTCCTGGTGATACTGATCCGATCCGTTCCATTTCTCTCCTCGACCACTTCACAGATGATACTCGTGCGGTCCGGTAATCTTGATGCCATTCATAATCCAAAGCCGATCAATGCCCATATCCGCACTGCCACTGTTGATGAGTTAGCTGCATGTTCTCACCAACTCCCATGTCCCGGGGCATATAAGAAGACGACTTACTCATCCTTCAACGTGTATATCGGTTCCGTCTGACCAGCAGCCGGGTTGGGGTTTCTGAAGATGATGTTCTTGGTCTATCCCACCACAAAAGGTCAGCAAACTCCCACCTCCCAAAGACCTCATCAGGACGGGAGATACCGAAAACTCACCAAACCAAGCGTCAAATGTATCGCCGCCGGCTGCACCTCCACACTCTCCAACTCCTCCGCCTTCCCTCCCTCAATCAGCTTGACCACATTCCTCGCCGCCACCGCCGCCTGCACCATCCCCGGCCTCGCCGCCTTATGCGCTCCCGAGTCCGCAATATCGCCCACAGCAAACATGAACTCGGAAAACCGTTCCTCAGCAAATTGCATTGTCGGCTTAACCCTCACGAACCCATTCCTGGTATTAACCACCCTCCCCTTCAAATTCTCCTCCTCTTCAGTGCCGCCCCCCTCGTCCAACCCCCGCAAAAACTCATTATTAGCCTTCTGCCCCGTAGCCCGCACGACCACATCCCCCTCCACCACACTCCCATCCACCAATCTCACCTCCATCTTCCTCTTTCCTTCCTCCCCCGGAGCCGGCAAAGGCCACCCACCGCCGCCCTCGTGCTCCTCTGGCACCACCGCCCTTTTGCCAAGTACCATCTCCACCCCCAATTCCGCAAACCGCTCCTTAATGATCTCGCTGAGTCTCTGATGGTAAACAGGCATCAACTGTTCCCTAGAATGAACCAGCGTCACGCGCTTAGAAGGGTACAGCTCCTTGAGGTCGCAAGCCATTTGCACGCCCACCGCGCCGCCGCCTACAATCACCACGTGCTTGGTGGCGGGGGAGGCGATGGCGGTCTGAAAGGATTGGAGGAAGGAGATGGAGAGGGGTTTGGTGTCGTGGGGGGAGGTGCCGGGCGGAGAAAGGCGGGTGCCGGTTGCTAGGAGGAGGTAGTCGAAGGGGATTCTATCGGTGGTTGTAGTGGTGTTGGAAGAGGAGGGGGGATAGGAAACGGGCCGGTCGAGGGTGAGGAGGTTTGGGGAAGTGGAGAGGGAGAGGACTTTGGCGGGGAGGATCAAGTGGGAAGAGGGAGAGGGAGAGGAGGAGAAGAGGGAGGTGTAGGGGATGAAGGCTTTGTGTTCGTGAGAGGGGAGGATGGCGAAGCGGGGGAAGGCGAAGAGGTGGTGGAAGTGGGTGTGGGGTTCGATGAGGATTACCTGGAGGTTGCAAGGTGGTTAGTTGGATTGATCTTGGTGGATTGATGGTGAGGGAAAATTGAAGACTTACTCGGTGAGTTGGCGGGAGGAGGTTTGCTAGTTCTTTGGCTGCGGCCTTGGGGTGATGGTCAGCTTTTCATCTTGACGATTCGTACCGTGGGCAAGAAGGGTGAAACTCACTTTCCCAACATACGACCCTCCCACCACCACAACATTCTTGAGTGTATTGGCAGCCATATCTGTCTGTGGTTGTTGCACGACACTAGAGGTATCAATGGACATTTGAAGAACAAAGCTGAACAAAAAGACAACAGAGGCCACAACGAGTGATGCAGACAACAACGAGAGTCTTGGTGAATACTTCATTATCAGATCGAAAATAAGAGGCAAAGCAGTCGACTTATAAAGGCAGAGATGTTGTACTGTTAACGCCGAGTTGTTATCAGATCATCTCGGAGATGTTGACCCCTACCAACGGAGCGGTCGGGATGATTGGCGATTGGCTGATACTTCCTAGCGTTGTCTTGACCGTTTGTCGTCAGCGTCGTTACCATGACGAGTTGCTCCAATCGGGTGATAGCTCGGGGTTAAGAAGTGTACCATGTAGAGGGAAAATAATGTTCCCCTTCTTTTCATGTTGGTGGTGGCAGGGAAGAGCTGACAAACACCGGCGGTGGTGTTATTCAGGGGTTATCAATTCCTTTGTCATACCCATCGATGCTAAACACCGCCGTAACCCTTCCGTGCTCCGGATGCCGGACCATGCCCCCCTCGGTCTTTCTCGTGTCCGTTATTCTCTTCCTCCGACGCACTCCAGCTTCCAAGTGAGATAATCCGCCATCAAACCATCTCAACTTCCCATCCAGTCTTCCACTCCGTCAACTCCTCAACCACCTACCCATCGCCCCTCCCCATCTCACCGCACCTTTATACCTCCACATCCCCGGCGCATTCCCCTCTCCCAATCCGTCAATCGCCGTTGCCAACGCCTCTCCCATGTTCATCTTCATCTTTCCCCCATCACCATCCCTATCATTCACCTCCAAAACCCCCCCCTTCACCTCCCTCAACCCATACAAATAAGTCTTGAACCCAAAAACCACCGCCCTCGTCTCTCTCAGTCTCCAAACCCCCTGCAACTCAACCCTCAGTCTCGCCTTCTCCGCCTCTTCATCCCCAAACTCCGTCACCTCCAGCTCCTCCACTGTCTCCTCCTGATGCACATGATTCTCGCCCGGCGAATACAAGTCAGGATGTAACTGGATACCCCAATTCACCCTCTTGACCAGTTTGTCGCAGGCCAAACGGGCAAAGAAGCGTTCCATTGACGGGCCGATTTTTTCGTAAGAGGGGACGGGGGCGTGGATTTGGGAGAGGGGGAGACCGAGTTTGGAGGAGGGGGAGAAGCCGGAGGGGTGCAGGTTGAGGAAGGCGATGCATTTGTGCTCGAGTTCGTTGGTGGGAGAGTTGGGTTTGGGGAAGGGGAGCAGGAGGAAGAAGTCGTCTTCTACTGTTTGGGATATTATTCGAAGACAGTCGAGCGGGGAGGAAGGAGGTGGGGAGAGCGGGGAGGAGGTGTTGGTGATGAGGTTTTGGAGGAAGGTTGTGCTTGCGGTTGTGGTTGTGGTGGTGGTGGTACTACCTGGATCGGAAGAGACGATGCGGAACATGGTTGGGTAGCGGACGGGGAGGTATTCGCCTAGGAGGTAGGTGTAGAGCTCCTTGACGGCGGCGTGGCCTTCGGGGAGGACGCCCATGACTTCGGAGGCGTGGAGGGAGAGTATCGCTTGGCGGTTGTGGATGCGGGAGAGATAGTTGCTATCCATTATGATGAGGTCGGAGGGAGTGCTGTTTTGGAGGGCTGTGGTGGTGGGTGGGGTGTCAGTGGTTGGCGATGAACATGAGGGGCACGGAAGAAAAGGGTGCGGTACCCATGGTGATGTGATATTTTGGCTTAAAGGGTCGGAACTTCAGCGGCTCGGTCGTTTGCCAGTCAAAGTCCGGCAAGGGCACGATTGTTGCTTCGTCCGTCTTCTCATCTTGTTGACTGACGGTGCTATCGTGAAGGAGTGATGTTTTCTCGTCGACAGATGGCGATGAGGAGGTCCATCTCTGGCGGGAACGGAGCCGAAGATGGGCTCCTACGGCCAGGACAACGAAGAATAAGACGATGAAGCCGGTCAATAACGCGGTGATCATTGCGAATTTGAAGATGACTGAACGGCTCAAATTCCCAAAGGTGTCGTTGATGCTGGCTTCATCGGATATTGTAAGATCTGTGGTGTTGATAACATTGCTGATAACAACAAAGGTTCCACTTGTCAGTGACGTACATGAGGGGCACTGGGAATTATTACCCGTTATTTACTAGCGGACGATAAGGGGTCAGCGAAGCCGGCCAAACCCCTCA
>HF970694.1:33105-54814 GCA_000604205.2 Neurospora africana FGSC 1740
CTTTTCAGCTCTGTTGTTGAACCAGAACACCAAGTTCGCCAAGTCCACCCAAACAGTGGCTTCCGTACATCGACGAATCACCGGTGCCGACCTCGGGAAGTATCATCAAGCTTCCTGTATTTTCTTGACTTTGTTTTCTGTTTATGGAGAGGAAATCATGGCGCACCCCGAAATGACAGTGGTATCAAGAGCGTATAACATCAAGACCGAAGGAAAGGGATATCATAACGAGATGAACAGAACCAATGGTCTATCCAAAGACTGTACATGACGATCTCGCAGACCGACCAACTCAACACACCCTCCAAACCGTCCCCCGTCTAAGCATTAGGAGCATTCACATGACTCAGCCCCTTCTTCTCATCCAATTCGGTCCCAGTCGCCGTAACAGCCCTCCTCTCCTCCTCTGCCCTCCTCTCCCTCTCCGCCTCCTTCACCCGATCAAACTCATAAAGCGGCTCCAGCTTCGCATTCCTCTGCCAAAACACCCATCGCTTGATAAACCACGGCAGCGCCTTGGTGCACTGATACGCCATGAACTTGCTCGTCTTAACAGCAAAGACATAATCCAGCTCCTCGAGCGTCTTCTGCTTCGTCTCCGGCACAACCAAGAAGATGGCAATGAACGCCACCAGATTGAAGCCCGCGTATAGACCGAAGGCACCAACGGTGCCGAGAGAGTCAAGCAAGAAAGGGAAGGTGATACCCAGCACTGAGGCCCAGAAGAGACAGGTGGCGACGGCGAAGCCCATGCCTACTTCTCTGTGTGAGAGCGGGAAGACTTCGGCCGAATAGGTGAAAGGCACGGGACCTTCGCCGGGGGAGTAAAAGGCAGCGAAGAGGAAGACGAACAAGGCGACGAGGGCGGTGCGGGCGGTGCCCATGTCGAGCAAGGTGAAGAGGCCGGCTGCTAGCAGGGTCCACATCATTTGCGGGAAGGTGAAGAGCAGCAGGGAGCGCCGGCCAAAGGTGTCGATGGTCCAGAAGGCGGGGAAGGCGAAGAGCCAGTTGACGAGACCGAAGCCGAAGGAGGAAAGCAGGGCTTGGAACTCGCTGGAGCCGGAATCCTTGAAGATGGTGGTGCTGTAGAAGGCGATGATGTTGATTCCGCACATCTGCTGGGCAATCATGACGGTGAAAGCGGCGAGGGTGGCGCGGCGGACACGAGGGACGGTGAAGAGCTCGACGAAGCGCTTGGCATAGTTGGAGCCGGCGAGGAGCTGGTGCTCGACTTCCAACTGCGAGTGGATGTAGAACATGTCGCGGGCGACTTGGAGGGGGTGGTTGCGCAGCTTGACCATGGACTTCCAGGCTTCTGGGTAGCGGTTCTTCTTCATGTACCAGCGCGGGGACTCGGGGCAGAGATAGATGAGCAGGAGCAGGGGCACGGCGGGAATGAAGGGGGCGCCGAGCATGAGGCGCCAGTTGACGTTGTGGCTGGTGTGGAATACGGCAAGGTTAAAGGCGGTGCCCAAGAAGATGCCGAAGGCTGTCCACATTTCTGGAAGGGTCTGGTGTTAGCATCCATTTTCATCACTTGTGTAAGGAACACTCTGGAGTACTCACGCCATGACATGACCAGCGCACCTCTAATAGAAGCAGGCGAGTTCTCGGCAGCATAAATCGGCACCGTTGATGCCTTCACTCCCATACCGATACCCATCAGCAGACGGCAGGCTAGTTGCTGGGGCCACGTGTGACAGAAAGCAGAACCGATGACGGGCCAGAGACAAAAGTGAGCAGAGACGAAGATGACACCACGACGACCGATCCAGTTGTTGATGGGATCAGAAAGCCAGCAGCCGATGAATCTGTTTAATGCCAGTCAGTAAGTGACCACTGGAAGAAATGTTGACAAAAGCAAAGTCCTGGACAGGGAAAACAAGAAGAAGAAGAGGAAACTCACGCGCTCCCAATATAAGGCCCAGCATTGATCAATCCAACAAGCAACTTCTCCCTCGCCGTGTCCCCTCCAATACCATAATAATTCGGGAAGAAGATATTCGCACCATTCGTGCCCGTCTGATCCCACCCCTGGACAGCAGCACCGATCGAGCAAGTCGCAATCGTCAGGAACAGTCTCGCCGGCAGCCGCCACTTGTGTTCGACCTCCTTCAAAAGGACTGCTTTCTCCTCTTCGTCCAAGGCTTCCGGGCCGGTGATGGACGCATAGTCGTCCGGGGACTGGGCAATCAAAGCGCCCTTGCGGAAGAGAGGGAGGTGCTCGGTTAGGTTCTTTTCGGCGCAGAAGGTCTCGACGCGCGAGAGGAGCTCAGTGCGGGAGAGTCCTTCGAGCGGGTTCTTGAGCTTGGCTTCGAGGTTGATGTTGGCTTCGAGGTTGGACGAGGTTTGTTCGATGTGCGAGCCCGTGACGCCTTTGGGGTCACTGGGTGGGTGTTAGTGACACAGGTCTTGGGAAGGAATCTGGAGGTCTTGTGGGAACTAAAAGACTTACACGGCAGTGCCGCTACTGTCCCGGTCTGAACTGTGGCCCATGGTTGAGATTGAATGCTTAATGGCTTACACCAAGCAAAGCCCCTAGGATGTCTTGACTTTCTAGGATGTTCAGTTGGGTGTGAGGGAGAAAAGGAACACTGAAAGAGAAAGAGAAACGGGGGATAACGAAGACGGAACACCAAATCCGGGGGTACCTGGGGAAGATATATACGTTTTCCCCCTCAGTCCCCATCACCCCCAGTCCCCGGATTCCAACCCCAACCTTTCAATAAGGTCAAGGTTTTTCCATGGTCCTCCAATATTGGCCTCCATCTTTTTTGCTCGCCATGGATCTCACTCAGAATACTAGTGTACTGTGTAGACTCGGGCCAGACCAAGACGGCTTGAGGAAGGGATCATCGGTACGTACTCGGCAAACTTTGGAGGGCATTCGATGCACTGTACGAGTACGACCTTGGGGAGCACTCCTTCTCACTTCGGTTGAGGTTGTACCACACCCGCAACACGCATGAGTGGTCGTCCTTGGGCCGTCCGGCTATACGTTTATCACACATGGTAACCCGTGGTGTAACGTAGTCCTGACTGTGGACTGATGTAAGACTGCCACTGAGAAGGAAATCCAGTCCGCTTGGTTGGTTCTTCAGTTGTTCAATGTTCTTGGCCGGCCTAGTCCAGTCTGGTTATTATTCGGATCCTTGACCTTATCCCCGGACTCTCACTCGTTCGAGTCGAGTCGTCTTTTGCCTGCCAGTGACTGCCCTGTTCGCCGTCTCGGCATGTCGTCGATCTTGCCCGGCTTGAGCCACCGACTCGCCAATCTGTGGAGACTTTGGCGCAGGGCACAGTAGCCTACCCCAGCCTTTCAAGGGTTAATATGCGGGGGATTGGGGGGAAGGGTAGTATTTTCTTTGTGGGGAGGTGGAGAGATGGAGTGACTGGGGAATCTCAAAGAACCAAGCGCCATATGGTACTCCACACTTTACCGTTCTCTTTCGGCTTTCGAGGTTTTGTTGAACCGAAGGTCGACCAGACGCCCGCCTTTGTCTTTTCCAGTCCCTCAGATATGTCTAGGTCTGTTCTGGAGATATTGGTCACCTTATCAGCTTGTGTCCTGGACGAATGAATATATCTGGGTTCCTGGTTTCGTTTCTCTCGGTCTGGTTATCTGTAGGGTACCTACCTTACCTTTCTGGATTGGAGAGTTCTTGTCAGCAAAAAGCGTGAATATCGGCAAAAAAGATCGGTCGCATGTACTTGCATGTTTTGGGGTCTTGCATGTAGTGTAGGTTACCCCTCACCTGTCATCCCAGTTTCGATGAGTGCCCGATGCTTGACTGATGGATGGCAACACCTCAAGGCGACACTTCCCAAAACAGTGTTTCAGTCCCTTCAAGCTGAGTCCAGTTCCATCTCGATCTCCAGGGGAAAGACCAGACCAACGACCGACCCAAGAGTTTGGTTTACACTCCAAAAGTCTCGTCCGTTCTGGAATTTGAAGATCAAATGCGATTGAATCAAATCTCACTGTTGATCTCTTCGATCCTCTCAACCCCGAGAACATGAAGATGGCCTCTCCACTGGCAATTACAGAATTGTTGCAGATCCAATCCAGCCCACATTGACCCCCATTTACACAGTACCCCAGTAAAGAATTTGACGCCTCCTTTGCGCTTGTTGGTCAACAAAATGGAAGCCAACTCTGTGTTCCCCTCCTTCCCTCCTTTTAGGTAATCCCGTCCGCCACTGCCATGACGCTTGCGCACAGCCAACACCGACCCCAGTCAACTCGGTCCCGAACACCCAATCCCGCTTGGTGCAAGCCGTTGCCGTTGCCTCCTTCTTTTCACTTTTGCTTGGCTCACATTGCGGCGACAAAGAACTTCATCGCGTCATGAAATCTCCCAATCATCAAAAACAAAGAGAAGAGTGCTCAGACATGGCGATTGCACATGACGGAGCATCAACGCCTTGGCTGACGACGGTGGCAGTCGCAGCAGGCGAATGTTTCTGACCTTGACGTGCAAGAAGCAATCAGGGTCCCTTTGGGTCTCTTGGGGTCCCTAGGGATCATCCTCCTCCTCCTCCTCCTCCAGCCGAATTGAGCTTCTTCTCGCGTGCTTCCATATCCGGTTCAAACCATTGTCCCTTCTCTAATCGCACGTGTACGCAGCCTTATCGCCAGTGTCACACGTTGGCACCTGAGTAGTAGGTACGTATACAGCGTAGGCACAACTTGGTGGTGGTGATCAACACGAGTAAGTACCTTATCACCCAAACCATCTGTAGGTGAAGAGTGACTGGTCAGTGAATCGTCCGAATCCGAAGAACTTGCAACACAACCTCGCATTTTGTTTCCAGATAAGATTCGATTCCCTCCAGCTGCATCATACCTGTCTCCCTCCAATACCTCCCTTCCATCCTCGAGCTCGAAGAACATGACCTCCCCAACAAACGCTGAAAACAGAAATGGAAGAAGGAATTGAAAAGACGCCAAGAACCAAAACCACTCGGTATCCTCCACGGATTTAATCAAATTGCCAAGATGCCGTTATAACCGAGTGCGCTTGCCGTCGCTTGTCAAGAATCCAAGAGAATCCGTCGAGCCTAGTTGCGACACCCGACCCGATCCGACCCGTTACCGTCTTACGTACCGTCTTTTACCGAGCGGCAACCACCAAGCCTAAGGTACTTAGCAAGCCACCTTTTTTTTTTTTAGACGCCTGACGCCTGACGCCCGAGTGCCCAGGGAAAGCACCGTCAGACGATACTACACTACGTCGGGGTAAAACTAGTGTAATCCGAAATAGCAATGTAGTGCAGTGAGGACCCTGTTTTGGGGTTTGACATTTTTGTGTTTTGACAGTTGGAAGGCTGGGCTGGGCTGGGCTGTCCACAAAAGGAACTCAGTTTTAGACATGAGGTGAAAAGGTACCGGACATGTAAGTGGTCATCTATTCATTCACTCATCAAAACCAATCCTGCTCCATAGGGTACCAATATGGAGATGGAAGAAGGTGACTTAAACTCAAATTCCATCCATCGCTCGTGGTTAAGTAAGATATGGCGCTGTCTGTCTTCTTTAGTGTCCAGAGTTAGGCAGGTTTCTTCACTGTCCTCCATGAACAGAAAAGGAGAACGAATGAAAAGGAGAAGATCGGACAGGACCGAAAGCAACTGAACAAGAAGACAACAGAAGGGCAGGAGAAGCGGCAAAAAATACGTAGGTGAACAAAATGAGAGACCAAAAACCAGTCAAAATGTCTATGTATGGAAGCGAACTCGTCGAACAAAAAGCGCAAGAAGAAGTAGTTGTAGTAGTGTATGACAATGAAAAAAGAACAGACAGAAACTGATCATGCCGTCATCCATAAGCTTGAGTAGTAAGCTGTAGTGTGTAGAGGTAGGTAAAGGTCCGGAACAAGAAGAACATGGACAGAAAAAAGAGACAACAACTTGAAAGTAGCCGGAAACAATTCATCAAACCGACAACCGACGACAGTACAGAACCGCTGCTCGCCAACAGGAATAGCATCAACAACAACAGAACGACGACAACAATCCCACAACAAACGCTCGACACGGCAACACATACGCTCCCAGTATCCTCCTCCTCCGCTTAGCAAGACGACATCCATCTCATGCCCTTCGAACCCACGCAAACAGCAATTAAATCATCCCACATGTTCCCCCCTCCTTCCTAACCCGTCCGTCCTCAATACGACTCCAGAGTTCAGGCACAAAACGCAGGCCCTTCCCCCTTCTCTCCGCCTACATTGTCCAACAACCCCCGAAGCCTCCACATCCTCTTCGTCTCCGCCCACGACGCGTCTCTCCACTCTCTGAAAGGCTTAACGCCTCTATTTCCTCGGCCATGCCATCGGCAATACCAGTATTCTACTCCGCCGCCGAAGCACCGACATTACTCGCACCAGCAACCGCAGTGGAACTAGCAGAAGCGCTAGGTCGTCCACGCGTCGTCTGCGCAACTACTTCCCTGGCGTAGAACTCGACCAGCATGGTGGCGTACGCTTCGAGGTCTTCGACGGGGACGGCGAGGCGGAAGTCGTTGAGGAGAAGGAATTGCAATTCGAGGTGGTTGAGTTCTGGGAGGGGAAGGCCGCCGACCTGGATCAAACCTGTTAGTGAGGTCCTTGCTGGCTGGGTGGTGGGACCAAAAAAGATAAAAGGGGTATGGATGAAGGGATAAAAGTACGGGAGTAGAGGCACTGGCAGGGGTGCGAAGGGGAAACGGGACGGAAGAAAATAGAGGAGAGATAGGATGGGGAAAGGGGAGGTAAGAAAGGGACGAAAAAAGGAGACAAGTAAACATACCTTAGCATAGCGCGAATTAGTATAAAACACATCGCTAAAGAACTTACTCGCGCAGGTCACGCCAGCGATGATCAACCTATGAATGTTGAAGCTGTCCACAACAAAATACGTTGCCTGTTCCTCCTCTTCTTCCTGTTCCCTCGTTCTCCTGTTGCTCCCACCACCCTGCTGCTTTGGTTCATCCGGCATCTCTTCGTCGTCGTCATCAGCCAAATCCGAATCCGTCTCGTCGCTATCATGTCCCTTGTCGTCATCAGGTGTATCCCGCATAGGGACATCTGGATCATCTGCCGTTCCCTTTTCGTAGCCCGCCGCCGCAGCAGCTTGCTTTTCCCGTTCCTGTCGGGCCTGTTGCTCCTCGAGGCGTCGCCTCCTCCTCTCCTCCTCGCTCTTCACCACCATATCGTTAACCCTCTCCGTCATGCGATCAAAGTAGACCAGCAGAGACAAAAACACCTCATACGTGGTGGGGCAGTACTTGTGGATGCGGGTGAGGTAGCTGAGGATGGTGATGGCCGGCACGTTCTTACCGTGGAAGGCGAGGACGGAGGAGGAAAGGGGGGACATGTGCCCGGTGCTACTGCTGTGCCCGACTTCCCTGCTGCTCCCTGCGCCATTCCCAGTTCCTGGCCCTCCGCTACTGCTCCCAGTCCGGCCTCGTCCCCCGCTACTTTCCTCTTCTCGTCGTTGTCGTTCCTCTTGGTGTCTCGCCTGCGCCTCGGCCTGCCTCATATGCACCTGATTCCTCTGTAACGCATCATGCTGCAAGTCGTTTGTCGTCGTGATCTTGGTCAACAGGGCCGCCACCATTTCGATGATATCCGAGATGGGCATTCCGCTGATTTCGTAGCGCATTTGTTGGAGCGGTGGGTCGTCGGTGAGCATGCCGTTGCCAGTTCCGGAGGAGGCAGAGAGCGGGTGGCCATCTTGCAAAACGAGCGTTCGGATATGCTGCAGGTCGCGGATCTTGATGACTTTGGGCTGAGATGGAGGAGGCAGTTGGTGAGCTTGTTGGTAGTTGGGGGTGCGAGCAGTGGGGGTGTTGGGTCGGTCATCGATTGAGAGATGGTTGTTGGACGGAACAGTACGGTGGCTGTGCCAGCTGCGACTGTTGCTATCGGCGTCCGGAGCCGGAGAGGGGATACCCCTCCCACTCGCAGAATGGTCGGTGGGGACTACGGTCGCTGCGGTGCTAGTAGACGAGGCGGTGGAAGACGAAGCCGAAGACGGGTGGTCATGCGCTGGTGTAGGGACCGTGTCGTGGACCGAACTTGTATCGTGTTGTTGTTGTCGTAGGGGTCTGTTTGGAGAAGCAGACGAAGGTGGGGAAGGGAAACGGGAGGCGCCTCCGGTGGACTCTTGATGCTTTGGTGGCTGTGCGTCATCGATCCAGCCTTGTTGCTGCTGCGAAGACGAAGCAGCATATCGTGGGATTGGGGTAGTAGCGGTTGCGGAGGCCTGCCTCCTGGGGCTCGGGGTCGGGCGAGAAGACTGAGGGTTATGAATCGAGGTTGTTCTTGGGCGGGTGGCGGCCGCGGAGGAGGTGGTGGTTGTTGTTGTTGTTGATGGCGACGAAGAGGAGTGGGAGGGGCTTTGATAGTGTTGAGAGTGCACCCTCTCGTGGAAGCGCGGAGTATCGGTAAAGACGTCACCCATTAAAGCGGCCATACTGGCATTGTCTATCTGGCGTCTGGTGTCTGGTGTTTGTAGTCTGTCTGTTGTCGTGGACGTCTATCGGAACTGTCACTGTCGTCGCTTGGATGCTAGTATTGCGGTCGGGTATTGTACGCAGTAGCTATCGGAGGCGTTTAGCGGGTCCCGTCGTGATCTATGGTCGGAAACTGGCTGGAGCAGAGTAGATGAATCAGATGGATGTCGAGGCTGAGGTCGCCGCGGTGTCGATGCAAACAGACTGTCAATGACTTGCAGTGCGCGATTGATGCGATGGCGGTAGGTTGGTGCAAACTGCTGCAATTCAAGACTTGTCGAAATTGGATGCCCGGTTCAGCAAACAGAATGAGCTAAGGTAAATTGCTAGAAGGTAAGGTTAGTACTCATCGGTATCGGGACGGCATCAGGTCGAAACGCCCGCCCGTCAGAGTGGGGGCTTCGTTCCCGGTGGGCTTCAGCTATGGTGGGCACTGGGGGCTGTGTCTAGCCATACGCGGGATGGCTCGTATTGTAATATTACGCGTATCATTACTAGTCCTCAGCTGAACTTCCTAGGCGTAACTTTGATCCATGCTCCCTTTCTCGGATAAAACACCAACCACAAAAGCGAAACATCAACACGTGGGCGCGCGAGTCGAGTAAACAAACTTCCCCAAGATGAAACGACATAAAGTTTTAGTGATGTGTGGGGATCCCAACTAGGGATACCTAGCAATTACTGACACGCTCCCATATCTCCATCAGCCCCTCACCAAAAACACAACAACAAACAACACGCCTATCCTCGTCAACGGTAATGCCGTGCGCGTCATGCTATGCGTTGTACAACCACCTAACTTCCGAGATTACCTATGTGGTCCATATCAATTCTTTACAAAAAAAACTTGACCAACCTCCTCCCATTCAGACACGCTGACCGACTAACCGCCATCCCGCTCACTCACCTCAGCTGCTTGGCTCATCGTGCTTCAGTTGTCTTTGTTGTCTATCTGCCACTGTTGACGCCATTGCCGTTCAGCCCATCGGACGGGAGGCTAGGCTGCCAGCAAACAATCCGTCTGTGTTAAGTACTACGTCCATTGGATATGGCTCCTTTGGATGAGGACGAGACGTGACATCGAAGAGTTCAATTAGTAATCTTACGACAGCCAGCTCTTATTGGAACCTGTAAGAACGAAAGCCTCGACAACAATCCATCTTATACTCCCTTAAAACCAGAATCTATATCCATCCAGCCCAAAGGTAGGAGGACAACAGCTGAGCAGGTATCTACTGCATAGTAGTCCTCGTACAACATCCCGACGACAACAATGCCTGCCACTATGTGAAGCCATCTCCGGTAATTTACGTATCCCACGTATCGACATCGTTACGTACCAATGCGAAGATTGACGTATGAAGTGGGTTCCTCGTGTAACCGCGTTTGACGCAACAAGTTCTCGCCGCCGACCTCGCTGATAGGTACCACTAGAGGAGGTATGGTATGCAGCTTAGTACCGTTGGCGAGTGATGTGGCAATGGATGCTAGCAGACGTCGTTGGCATGGACGTTGACTACCAGGCTACTTTACATACAGTAGAACTCTTGACTTCCGCTGGCGCTTATCGCGCTGTTTAATCTGCTTGTCTTTAAGTAGACCATGTGAAGAACTCCCTAGAGCAACAGCGCAAAAGAATGTCATCGTACTGTTGTTGGACCTTACCTCGTGTAACAAACAGCTATGACGCCAAACCATGGACACGAACCTTCCGTTCGCCACGCCTCATCTATAGTGGGGCAACCACAATAACATCACCTTACCCAAGTACAAGAAATTAAGACAAACATATCTCTATGCTTAGTGATAAAGGGAACTATTTCCAGCTGTACACGTTAAGCCTGCAGGAAACAGTGGTGTTTAGTCTCCTCTACCATCGAGACCGTAGTCTAACTTGTTGTCTTCTTGTGTATCATTTCATATTAACACACCTTCTCTGGTGTACTCTGTTGAGCAAAGGCCCAACCAAGTTGGACCCTTGGCTCCTCCCTTCCCTTATTTCATCCGCCCTTTCAAGCTACAGATGAACACCATCTCCACGTACGAGCCCACCAGCCCATTCTTCGGGATCCCCTCACTGGTGCCTCACCTTGTAATCCGAATCAGGCAAATACAAATGCCTGTCGGCGCCCTTCTCCGTCAACACCACCATCCTGATGACACCTCCCGAGGAGCCATCCCACTTGATCGCCTCCTTGAGTGCCTCCTTGACAAACGCCACCGCTTCGGCTTCCTCCATCCCTTCCTTCCAGTTGGCGTCGCAGAAACCATAAATGTACGTGGATCCCGAACCGCCAATCGAGTAAGGCTGCTTATGGAGAGAGCCGCCGAGCGGGATGTTGTACACTTGACCGCCGTGGCGGGCGTCCCAGCCGGCGATGATGAGACCGGCGCTGTTGGGATCCAAAAGTCAGCCGGGAATCTAATATGTGCATGACAAAAAAAAGGGGAGCGGAGCGGAGGGAAGGAGACCACAAAACACATACGTCAACCGATCCTTATTGGCATAAGCAATTTCCTGGAAGATAGCAGCCGCCGTCTGTGTCGTCGGAGGCCTGCCGTTGACCATGTGGTACAATCCCAGCTGGTATTGCACAATGTCGGCGACGGCTTGTGTATCGGCGGCGGACCCGGAGCGGCAGCACCAGATGGTGTCGTGTACTTGGGTCAGCTTGTCGGTTACGCGGTTGGCGATGTAGGCGCCTGTGGTTGTACGGGAATCGGCTCCTACTTAAGGTGTCAGCATGCGATCAATGATTCTGTCTCCGGAATCCAAGGGTGTGTCGTGCTGTTGCCTGGAAGACACTAACCGAGAATAACACCGTCCTTGAATGTGACCGCCATGCTATAGTTATATCAAGCTCGTTAGACATCGCTGCTGCATCTCGTGTGGATACCGGGGATCCTGTCGCATCGTCGAGGGGCTTGGGGTCGTAAGGGAGGGGCAGACGGTCGGAGGAAGCTTACATCGAGGTACCCAAGCTATGAACAGACAAGTTAGCGGACTGCTTCATTCGTTCACGCGCATCACTTGCGACTACATGATGGAACCATGGGCGCGGCAGTGTGGTGTACTTACTTGACCTCACCCTTCTTCAACCTGTCCATGTCGACATGGATGCCATCTGTATAGCGGTTAACATGTGTCGTCTACGATCAACCGGGATTTGTGAGACTCGGGGAGGCTTGGGAGGTTGTTGACTTGTAGCTAGTGGTGAAGCCGTGATGGGTGATGGCTTTGACACGGAATGCGACGCCGAATGGAGGTTGGATGGAGCTCACCTTCGCTGAGCACGCCCGAAGTTCCAAACTCCATGATGACGGGGCTATCGAGTGGTTCGTTGTCGTTCTAACGTAAAGCGCAATTAAGATGTTGGACGGTCTCGTAAACAGTCGGTCGGACGCTCGTCGTAGTATAAATCGAGAGGGCGAAGTCGTCGAGTCGTGGAAGGATCGTTATGGTTTGTTGTGTTGTTCGTTGTACTGGGAAGCTCCAACTCCAGGTGAACCTCAAAGGCGGGCTCCATCAGAAGGCGGGACGGCCACTCAGTGAGTGGAAGCTCAGGCCCCCCTCAGCTCAAGGCAGCTCCAAACACGCGTGTTGCAGACGGCTTGGCTTCCACTTAGGTGGATCACGTGCGATAGCCGTGTTGATACTCTTATCGCTTTTATCTTATCAGTATCTTCGGATGCGACTCCATCGGACAACGTCATCGTCTGGTGTTATTTACCGTAATTGGATTGAGAAAGAATACAATATTGTCTAAGCGGGTTTATGTACCTATAACAGTATAATCAATGAGACAACAATAAGGTTCGCCATGTCCTTTCATTGACCAGAACCACCTTGATTGAACCACGGCACATGGTTGGTGACCACAAAGACCAAGGGGCCCTGGAGCTGGCAGCGGGAGAGAAACATGCAAGTCTGAACCTCGCTCGGGTTGAGCTCATCCGAGATGCGACAGGCCACCAGTCTGTATCGGTGTTTAATGGGCATACCGGAAAAAGCCGCTCAGCGTCACTTGCAGTCGATGAACTTGTCTCTCCTATTCATCCCTCAATCCATCTTGAGGTCCCCTCCTCCCTCCTTTGTGCCCGTCTTTACCACTCCCCCAGCTCCAGCTCCCCCCTCCTTTTTGGCACCGCCTTCCTCCCCACAGCCACAATCATAGAAATCCCCAATCTTGTTACAGTCAAACTGCTCTTTCTTGAGGCGCTTGTTGACCTCATTGTGTACAAAGCAAGCCCACCCGGCTGCTGCGTTGCGCCCGCTCGTCTGCGGCGGGTACTTCTTTAGCAGCTTCTGGAAGTGCGAGGCGCAGTCGCCGCAGGGGTATAGGCGGGCGAATAGCTGGATGTAAGTTTTCAAAGCCAAGGATTCTTCGGCGGTCGGGGTCTCGGGGAAGCGCGCCATCATGGTGTGGAAGAGACGCCAGGAAGCGCGGCCTAGTTCTGCTCTGTTGTTGGTTATTGCGGTTAGCTAGCGAAATGATGCCTGGCGAGAGGGGCATGATAGACATACTTGGCCGTCGCATTCTCCAGCTTGGGTGCGATAGAACCCCCCTTGAGGATGTCATCCGATATGCCAAACGCGGGTTTGCTGACGTCGTGGATACTAGCAGCACTCTTGTGGTCTCCGCTGCCGCTACCGCTGCCCAAATCGAGAGTGTCTGGATGCTGTGCCGCCCCCGAGGAGCCGCTACTCGAGGAGAGCATGTAGGTCGTAAACACAAAAAGAATGACGCCGACGACGAGCATCAGCGTTATGTGCGGTCGTCGCGCCATCATGATGGTAATTCGAATCGAATAGGGGAGTCTCTTGATTCGACTTTATTTTTACCGAACGTATTGATTTATCGCCGGCGATATCAGGATCCTGTCTGCCTGCCCGCGTGTGGTCGCGAGGACGGGAGCTGGGCGCACCTTGTCGTAGATGGTAGAGATTAGGTGATGGTATCGTGGACGACGTTGAATACCTTTAGGTAAAGGTATTGTCATGAAATGAACAAGAGGGCAAAGGAGAAAGAGTGATCATGAATCCCCTGAATTAGGTGGTTCGAGAATCTGGCTCTTTGACGGAATTGGACGCGCCGATTGGATGGACTTGGGTTGACATGGCAATCTCCCGTCATCACCACGGCACCTCAGGGTCTGGCCCAGGCCCTGTCTCGGACTGTTAGTTTCAGGGGCAGCGGGAGCACTCCAGGCGGGGCGTGTCCCGTCGAGTGGGGCGGCTCTTCTGTAGTGTAGTGTACGAGAGAAGAGTGGAGATGGAAACAACAAATCCCCGCAGTTGATCACTGCAGTCAATTGCACCTTCCATTGATGTTTCCCTCATCGACGCCGACGTGAACCGTGACCCGAGTACACTTGATATTTCTAAACATCATCTGCGTGATACCTTCCATGTTTGAGTGCTTCTCTCTGACTCCACCTGGACATTTGCTCTTCGTTGTTTTCCTCTCATGGACTCTCGAGGACAACTACCACCATCACCACCACAACAACAACAACATCAAACCATGACCTCTTTTTTATCTTTCATTTTTCCACCTTAGAGAGACTCTACTTCTGCCTCTCTTCACCTTGAAAATACAATAAATGATCCGATGCCCGCCACGCCCTTCTCTTCCTCCTCCTCCTCCTCCTCCCCCTCGATTCGCTCTCTACTGATACTCGTCGCCCTTGTCAATCTCGCCTGGAGTCTCTACCAGCTCCCGCTCAACCGTGTCATTGAGCGCAGACTCTGCCGCGACTTCTATCTCGACACCGACCCTTCGGCAATTGGCCAAGATGGAACCGTGCCCGAGGAGCTGTGCAAGCTGGACGGCATACAGCAGCATCTGGGTAGCATGATGGGCCTCATGGAGACGGGCTGGGTTGCTGGCGACTTTGTCATGACCATCCCCCTCGTACTGCTTGCCGACCGCTACGGCCACGCCTTTGTGCTGCGACTCAACCTCGTGCCTCGCATCATCGTGCTCTGCTGGACCCTCGCCGTCGGCTACTTCGACCACGCCCTTCCCCTGTCCGCCCTTGCCCTTGGCCCGCTCTCGTCAGTCCTCGGCGGAGACTGTGTCTTCAACTCGATCGTGTACTCGCTGGTCTCGACGGCTACCCATGACGCTGTGCAAAGAGCCACCTTCTTTGGCCAGGTGAATGCAGTCTCGGCCATATTCGTCGCCCAGCTGGGTCCTGCTCTGGCCTCTGCCACCATGAGTATATCGCTGTGGCTTCCTTTGTGTGCCGGCGTCGTCCTTCTTCTCGCCGCTGTGCCCGTCATCTCCGGCCTTCCCGCATCAAACACCGGCACTCCTACCGACCAAGAGTCGACTGCGCCCTTGTTACCGCAAGACCTTCCCTACCGCCCGGCTCCCACGCTCAGCATGACGAGCTTCAAAGAGTCCGTCTCTGGTCGCATCTCGTCCGTCTTCAAGGTCATAACCAGCTACCCGCCCAACTTCACACTCCTGCTCGCTAGCTTCTTCCTCACCTCCCTGGCCAGCTCCGACACCAAGCTCATGGCCCAGTACATCTCTAAGCGATATGGGTGGAAGTTCACCTCGGTCGGCTACTTGCTATCGGGAAAGGCAGTCTTCAACTTTTTCCTGCTCTACCTGATTATCCCTACTATCTTGCGTCGGCGCCGATCCCGGTCCTCTCCATTGCCTTCCTCCCAGTCCCGACGCCTCTCGGACCCGGACGTCTTCACGATCCAAGACCACAAGGTGGCCGATGGACACAACATCAGCTATGCTCAAACCTGCCTTGTCTTTTCGGTTCTGGGTGCTGTCGCTATAGCCATGGCTTCGACGGTTTGGACCTTGGTACCGTCACTGCTGCTTTACGCCATGGGCATCGCACTCCCCATGTTTACTTACTCGCTGCTCAAATCACCTTCATTACTGCCAGATTCCAGTGGGCCGGACATGAGCACGGCTGGTGACGCCACGGTAGTGGTTTCGGAAGCTCAGATTTTCTCAGTCGTCATGCTGGTCAAGACGGTCGGCTTACTGGTCGGAGCACCGACCATGGCTGCTTTGTGGGTTCAAGGCGTCAAGGTCGGCGGTTGGGCGCTGGGTTTACCGTACTTTCTGAGCGCTGCCTATTATGCGCTTGCCATGCTCGTGGTGTCGAGGATAAAGCCTTGACCCGACCAGCTTCTCTGGGATGCATTGGAGCTTAGGTTCGAGACAAAGAATACTTGCCGTAGCTTCGTCTCCGAACAAGGCCATCAATTACTTGGACACAATTTCCGGACAACAAAAAAAAAAAAAAACCACTACCCGCATCCGCGTCCGGAGTGCCTTTGTCTACGCAGCCATAGACACCTAGCACAGAGTTACTGGATCCGGGCGTGCTTTGTTTACCCAGAGCTCTCGCGACGAACCAGCAGCCCCTCAGCTCATGCAGGCATAAGTACGCAAGTGCCTAGCGACTTGGCCGACGTGCACGGTGTGGAGGTCGCCTTGACTCTTTTTCAACTTCTTCCGCGCACTTGTCTACATCACCTTCCTCCGTTTGCATACCCATCATGGCAAACCAAAAATTACCTCCTCGGCGCCGTCGTGGGGATCATTTGTTCGAGCGATGGGGGGTTAAGCTACACGAGGACAGCAACGGCGTCATCTCCTCTGGATTACTTCCCATATTCCCGACTGTTGACGGACCGTACGGCCTCGGTGAAGACCTTTGGTGGACGCATAAGCGAGCGTTGCTGGAGGCGGCTACGCTGACGGAGCCGATGCCAAAGTCCATACCGAAGCCCTCGGGCGTGCAGCTGGACGAATTATTCTTTACCGAACAGTGGCAGCAGACCTCTCTTCACGGCATCAGAACATGGGAGCTTCCTTCCCTCAACCAGGGTATCATAGGGACAAGTTACTGGCAAGAGGTCTTCACGACGGACCTCTCAATCATGCAACTTCCCAACATCAGCGTTACCGTTGAGCAATTCCCCGACATCGATCTCATCAACGTGGATGAGAGCAAGTGGAACAAAGCCTTCCGCCGCGGCCGATGGTATGATTTGCGGGGTGTTGTGTTGGAAAAGGACGCCAACGGGCGCCCAACAAATACTCGAGATTGGAGTGTAGATGATAACGGCGTCTGGGGGGAACTGCGAGTCGTGATTGAAATGGCCAACAGGATTCTGCATCACGTCATTTACGGCGACTGGCTTTACGCACTGCTGGAGGGAACCTGGGACCCGATCCCGAATGTCCAGCCATTGGTGCCAGGAAAGACGGATCCCCTCTATACACCCCGGCGGATGGTTTCGCCCGGTGAGGCTGGAATCGGGCTCAAGCAGCCCAACCACCGGGTTGCCAAACGATTATGGCAACAAATTGAGATTTTATCAGAGTGGATTATCTGGTCGTTCTTTGATCCGCGGGACCTGGACAAGTATGGGACAACGGGCAAGCCGGGTGTCACATCTGGTTACTGCAGCTCAGCACCGTCGCGAACGGTGATGGAGAAACCTTGCCATCCCAACGCCCTTCCACACCCGAGTGACCCTGATGTATTCACCGATATCAAAATCAACACTATGTATCTCGAAGCGTTGCTCACCGTCTCAAATACTCCAGAAGAAGTTGCTTCCAAACACACCACGCGGCTCCAGTTAGCGCTTGTAGTGGTGCACGAGTTTATGGCAAGTAGCACCATCTTGCTGATCAATCTTCTCCAGTCGTGGACTAACCCGTGTTGCGTAGCATGCACTTCAGCAGGCGAAAGTCTATGTCACTTCTGGCTGGGGCGGGTGGCAATTTGAACCGGTAAGTCGACTCATTGTCCAACCGTATTTCTTTTTGCTAATCCAGAAACCTTGGATGCCACGCAGTTTTATAAGAATGAGAACTCAGCGGAACTGGGCTGGTCACAGGAACAGTCCCTTCTTGACTCCGTCAGAATAATTGGACCTGTGAACGTCTTTGTGCCTGACAGCGACTTCCTCTCCCGGGCTGGCCCTGCGTTTACTACTGCAAAATCGTGGCTTGATGACCCGGCGGAACGTGCCAAGGGCTATGAACTCAAGGAATTAGATGGTTCCCATCGTGGTATGCTGGATAAAGTTATCACTCAGATGGACCCCCTACCTACATACTGGTGTTCTCGGTTCCAGTCCCAGAGCTTCTGGGATTCTCACGTTGCTGTATACGGGCTAGGCGCGCTCAAAGCCGAACCAGTGGTGCGTAGTAAGGCAAGGTACAACTATATGTCCCAGATGCGGCTCTACCACGCCAGGAGCCACGTGCAACCGTCGCTGTTGCGTCACCAACCGATAGTACCCAACCAGCTGCAGAGGTTCCGGCTAGAGGAAGAGCAGACGTTCCAGTACATGGAGTTCCGCAAAAAGCTGTGGAAAAGCCTACGGCCTTGGTACAAGCAGTCTTACAGGATGTGGCAGAAAACCCCGTACTCGTTTGGGCGTCTACGCCGAAGGATTGAACAATTCAGACAGGCGGTCCTTGGACGAAACCGTGCCGATGCGGAAGAGACACTCAATGACTACAGCGCCTACCTCAAGATCCTCGCCTTGGATCTGGGTTCACCTTACGTTATTCCCACTGCCCCGCCCGGGACCAAACCCTTTTGGTTTTTCGAATTCCACCGCCATGCGGCCCTGTGGCCCTTTTGCATGCTCGAGGTTATGATGCATGCGTCTCTTCCGTACGACTGGAAGAAGAAGAATGCAGCACCTCCATCCGCGCCGACAGCTACCACCAACAAAGAATCCTTTCCCAACCGCTGGTTTCCGAGCCAGCATGCCCTGGCTGCCGGTACCTTCTTCCAGTATCCACCGCTCTGGAGCCTCGAGAAGGACGAGCCTCCCAACGCGGCCAGGCCTGATGTTACCGACCCCGACAGCATCTACCCGCCTATGGTCAGCAGGGAGATGGGCAAACCCGACAGGTTATTACCATGGCCTTCACCCGAGACGCATGTTTCCCTTTGCAATGCCCGCTGGAGCATGCTCTGCATCATCGAAGATATGAGAATCCGAGAACCCATGAAGAAGTACCCCATCTCCAAGAGGCTGTGGCAGGCTCTCGTGGACCAGTACAAACAGCTTCTTGGGCAGAACCTACGCCTCGGCAGCAAGAACAGCAACGGGCAGTGGTTGGACTTTGACTTTGCCTTTCCTCCCTACGATGAGAATGACGAGTTTGTGGTTTTGGACAAGATCAGCAGGGCCATGGAGCCCTCCCGATGGAGACAGATGGGACGGACGGGCCCGGAATGGTTCGCGCAAGGCCATGCGCACCCCGACAAGCTAACAATCACGACCAAGCCGGCGCCTGCACCGGCGGACGCTCCCGAGGCATACTTGCCCAGTGAGGATGAGGGGGATGGGGATGCGCCCGTGGTTTGGCAGCGTTGGTGGCCTATTCATCCTTATGTGGACATGGATACCTCTATGGACGTGGACATGATGGATATGTCATCTTGAGAGCTCAGCTCAGCTGCACCGGGCCGGGTATGTCATGTGGTGTTGCTCGGTTGAGGCTACAGGGCTAGTGAGACATGCATGGGCCAGTTGGGAATTGATGAATTGGACCATGGTCGGTTGAAGATGGAAAGAGGTCCGGTAAGGCAAGGTGGGTGCACCGCAGTTTGCACCCGCTGAGACCTACCAACTGAGACCTACCAAGGTTTGTGGGGGCAGTCTGACGGCAGTTTGGCTTTTTATTCTTTGTGTGTCTCTCTATGTTATATTGTGGTATTTTGGTCTTGTAAGGTATTTCCGCTCTCGATTCAGTGCGTTATTCAGATTGGGAATAAGAGTGACATACAGAAAACCTGATTCACTGCCATATGTGATGCTGTGCGAAGTTGCCTCGTACAAGAAAAAGTGGTGAAAAGGGTCGTTGCTGACGGTCCCCTGTTTAGTGTGCCGGCCCAGATGTTGCGGCTTGATAAGGATTATCCTAGCACTGCATGTCAACAACTAAAACAGGGTTAGCCCGTATAGCTCAGTGGTAGAGCGCATCACTCGTAAGCTTCCTTCGGAAAGTGCAACTACCTCATGATGAGGTCCGCGGTTCAATCCCGCGTGGGGGCATATCTTTTTCGACTTTTTTTTTTAAGCCACAACACTCCAATCGTTGTGCCGGCATGTTCGGTTCCTTTTCTTTCTGGTTTGCTTGTAGTTATCTATTTTGAAGCGGTTGTTGTTGATCTTGTTGTCGTGTCTATGTGTGTTTTCTGATTTGATATGGAAGTTTCAAGTTCCGTTCTGTGTCGAACACAACCCAGCACACGGTCCCTCTTCGTCCCACAGAGTTCACGTCACCATTACAACTGACTCCCGAATGTCAAGGGACGATGACATCTGCCTGGCTATGACATGGTCGCAAGCGACCTAAATATTAGCAGCCGAATACAAGTAGTAGGTTTTTGTCTCTACATTCACTCATCATCAAAAGTGGCCTGGAGAATATTGAACACGATCAATTCCAAAGACCCCATACTGAACCATAATAACACTTCAACTTAACGATCGAACTTAATAAAAACCATCAAATCGACCATGTTATCACCCCGCCTCTTCTCCCGGACTCTGCTCCGGCCCCGTCTCTCCTTCCTCCATGCCCGCGGCGGCGGCCCTCGCCAGCCGGTGGTGACCAAGGGAGGACAAAAGAAGAATCTCCATCAGAGAAAGGCAAACGGTCAGGATGCCGAAGATGATTTTGGTGGACCGGGTGGACAAGAGTTGTATCCTTGGGCTAGTGCTGTTCACCGGTGAGTCTTTCTTCGCCCGTCACAGACGGGATGTTTTGGGTAGAGGGCAGATCTAAAGTGGAAGGGTTGTAGGGTGTAAATATCCCCCCCTTACTCTTTTTCAAACTTCCTTTGATCGCCGCCCGGTTTTTTCCCATTGTTCATTTCGTTCCGTTTTCAACATGCCCTACCATATACACTCTTCCGTCTCCTTACCTTACTCAAAACTGAACTTAAACCTCCCCGTGACCCCCCGTCCTGTATCGCCGCCCGTTGACCATTGGCATTGGCTCATATGCATGTGGCACGAACAAATGTTAACTAAGACACTGAAAACGAAATAGGAAGTACGCAACTCGCACCGCCGTCGGCGTAGCTGCCACCTGCGCCGTGCTGTACACCTCCAAGATGCTGGAGCGCAAGGGATTCTATAACCAGCCTGGCGATCGGTACGTGTTGACGCACGATAATACCAAGGGAGAGTTGGGGGATGTGATGATGTTGAGGGTTAGGAATGGGCAGGTTGTGTAAGGCCAAGGGTGGGAGAGCACGACCAGACTGGAGAGGATGGTGGTGGTTGGGGCCTTGGAGGAGGGATGGAAGGAGGATGAGTGATAAAAAAGCGATGGAAGGAGTTGACGAGAGATTGATCTAAAACTGTTCGTTGATCAACGGGGAAAAAAAAGGAAGAAGGGATGGCGATTGTCAAGATAGTGTAGGAATATGGATGACGGATGACGGCAGGATCAAGTGGACGATCTTGACGAGGAAAGAATATGGCCCATTATCTTCTGTACGAAGGAACTGCAGCTTGCGAAAAATACGTTGTCTTCGAAGTCTGGGCAAGTCCGTGGTCTATATCATCTCTTTGCCAGGCGTACTGGCCGCAGTAGTTTGTCATGATCGGAGCGATGTCGTGATCATCTGTTCCGTGAATAAGTTCAGTCTACCAGTCAAGGAAGTTTCCACAAGATGTCTGGTGGGATACCAGTGTTGAGATATAAGTGTTAGTGCGAATGGTGGACATTAACGTATCCTCGGATAAACAGGCCGGGAAACAGTTAAGAACAGGGTGAATCATTAACACTGAAGCTAACAGCTACCCCGCACCGATCGCGTCGGCGACGTGGAGCCTCTTCTCTCTCCTCCAACCTTCCATCTCGGCGTCCAGTTCGCGTGATCCAACAACTACAAGTCGCCAAACAACCCGCGATCCCGCCCGCACACAATGTCCACCAATACTTGTTGCCGATCCGAGCCCTGAGCCTGCAGAGCTCCCGGCCGTCTACATGGCCTCCGTCCTCGATCGCGTCCTCTATTCGACGACCGCGAAATAACCGCACCACAGCGTCCATGTTCCGTCGCCGACGTCCCTCCTTCGCCTCGATATTTGCTCACGGCCCCTCTCCGTTCAGAACCGACTTGATCTGCGTATCATCCAGTTCCGCCTCCGCGAGCTCGTCCTCGTCCTCCTCTTCCCCG
>HF970694.1:59572-75982 GCA_000604205.2 Neurospora africana FGSC 1740
GAAGTACGGGGTGTGGGGGCGTGGGGGTGACGATACCTGTTCGTTCTCTGGTCAGATGGACCATATTTGGAGGCGGACACTCATCGAAGAAAAGGCCAGGCATACAGCAGGCGATATCCGGATGCCATTTTACTCTCAGAGTACGTCCCCTTTACTCGGAACCGTCCCTCGAATCAATCACGGGCAGTCAGTCCCATCTGTGGTTGGAGACGAGCACATGCGGGGTACAAGATGGGGAATTTGGGGAAACCGTGACACTTCCACTTGCTCGCTTCCTCCTTTCTCCTCCTCCTTTTAGTAACACTGTCTCACCCAGCTCAAGCTGCTTACCTTAGGTATGTACGATGAGTACAGGTATGGCGAACCCGAATTGCTCCTTGAGATTCTTCTTCAACTGACCATCTCGACCTCAACCCCCAAGCCCCAAGCCCTCAATGTCCTCACTCGTCAGTCCCCAGATGACGCAGTCCGCCATCATGATGGACCATAATTGCTCCAGACCGCAATTGGCACTTGGCCGGCCTGTCACCCTTCAACCTATCCTGCTGTGCCCCAGCCCACCAGGTAACGTCGACGAGTCAACGAGCAAGTCACACCGATAAACCTCAGGTACAACCAGTCTATTTCCAGCCCTGATTGGTATCACTGCCTCTACTTGCATCATCAATCCTTGGCAGGAACAACAAAAATAGGCGCAAGGACCCTCGGTTTCAGCTGGCCAAGTCCTAGTATGCCTTTCGAGCAAGCGACTCGGCGTCTCTCATTGGCGATGCTATCGCCGGATGGTACACATGTTCAGTGTTGGTGAGGTGCTGCGCCACACTTGCTGTTTGCGCAACGGCAATACTTCCCTTTCCAGGTCCCCCAGGTTCCCCCCAAAAACCAGAGAAATAAGGCTGGCGAACACGTCTTCATCCGACTTGTGACTTCAGCTCCCAGGCACCCCTTGATCCGCGCGGGGACCATCCATGATTTGTCGAGGCTTATCTAGGTATCAATGGTGTGCCACACTTCTCATGGCGTCCGGTCAACGCATTTGGGATGAAGAAGAGAGCGGGAAGCGATTCAGACAATGGGCAAGCAACGTGTACGAATACCCGACAGACAACCAGGACTTCGGTGAGAGTGTGGTTGCACAACCCATGACGAACGACGTGCACAGTCTGGATTTACGCCTCAAATATACAGAAATGTTCCAGAAGGAACGCGGACGTAAGGCTGTGATGGATGATGCAAAGGGTATAAGTATCGAAGACGTGCCCCCTTGTTTTTGTCTCGTTTTCTTTAGTGACGATGTTTACACAATTCACTTACATCTTTTGAACTTACTTGCTTGACTTGCGTTCTTTCATCTTGTCTTGCATACCTCTACGTCCAGAGATACTCTCACTTCACAACAGGTTTCAACAACCACTCTCATCAAATGCCACCAACATGGCCTACTCTCCCCGGAAAGCCTTGACCTCCAGGCTCATCTTCCTCGCCCTTGGGCTGCTCTTGCTAGGGATCTATCCACAACCCACCGAAGCCGTCCACCGCTACAACGAATCACAATGCTGCCTTGATGCAGTAGCGTCCGATGTGTTCACTCTCAACATCACAAGAAACCCAAAGACGGGAGAGATCGTTTCCAGCGAGGTCCCCATATGCGGCCAGATGTACAACGACACCCTCAAGCCTGCTCCCGAGATCAGAGTGTCCTACGCCTACTGCAAGAGAAACTGTGGAGGCTTTGGACTTTCCAAGGGCGACGAGCCAGGCCAATGGGCCGCTCCCATTGTTCAGTTCCTACTTCCGTCCGTCATCTTTAGCATGAACGTGCCGAGGCGGCATATCCTTCTTTCAACTAGTCGGTTCAAGAGCTGGATATGGACGATACTCCCGCGGCCCCGGGATGGGAAAGCACGCAAGACTGTGACACTTTTGGTGGGGATCGTGCTGCTGGTGCTGGATACCCTTTCTGGGGCGTTCGATGCGTTGCTTTGGATTGTGGTGGTGATGGGGATGGCCGGGCCGATGATGGTCGGTGGACTTCATGAGGCAGTTCTGGATTACAAGATTGTGAGAGCTTTGAAGGAAGGGGCGCATAGGCAGGAAGGGACGGAAGGAAAGCCCCCAACCTTGAAGAGCCTGAGGGATACGGTCGAGGTCTTGGTGACGGCTATTTCAGGGAACCTGGTCATGGGAGAAAGTGGGGGCAATCCGGAGGATGAGATTAAGAAGGCTTTGCTGGCGGACTTTCCTGAGCCGGACTCTGACGTCCCAATCGATCAACGTCCGCTGTCTACTCGGGACACAATAGGACCCGTACCGCAGCTCCCGCCGATAGCTCTCCTGAGTCAGGTGGAGCCCTCGGGGCAAGATGGTCCTCAAGAGCCCGAAGGGCCCCCCATCATCATGGCACCACCCGAGATCAAATTGCAGCCAGTCGACATTGAAGCAAGAAAAAAGCTCCGCGAACGACTAACACGGCTAATATCCTCCCAGCTAGACTTCGCCGCCACCATTGGTGCCCCCGTCGTCTTTTACCTTGGCGCCTTCATCTACACCATCCTCGACCTTAGGAACAAGCCTTCGGACCAGGACGCGGCCATATCACTCGCTTTTGGGGTAGAGTGGATGATAATAGTCCATGTCGCCATCATCGGTGGCTGTCTGCTAGCGAGCAACAACCCAAGTCCAGTAGTCCTGCTCGTGGGCAAAGAAGCCCCCGAAGACAGAGGATCTTCTACCAAGGACGCTCAGTGGATATACTTCACCCGAAAGAATGTCTTTGACGGCCTGTTTCAGCCGGTCAACATGTGGAAGAGAGGGATCAACAAGTCCAAGTGGTTGAGCCAGTCTGAGGTGTACCGAAAGAACAAGAGGTTCAGAGACAGAGTCAAGATCCAGAAGCGGGAGTACATCGGTTGGATCATTCTTCAAACTTTCATCTTGATTACTCTACCGCCGGCTGCGGGAGCAGTTGTGGCCTGGCGGACACCGCCGATCGGATGGAGTTGTCGGTCTCTGAGCTTTGTGACGTATTCGGGTTCGCAGTCTTTGTTGACTCTTGTTTATTTTGCGTACTTGAACATGTGGGAAAGGGATCAAGCGAGACATAAGAAGCACCAAGACGAAGATGCAGAATCTGGCCAACGAAGGTCAAGGAACACGTACCAATCGGTGCACGAGAGAGCAGGCAGTGATGCGGGTGCCAACGGTTATGGAAGGCCCTTCGAGAACTTTCAACAGGCCCATACGGCATCTTCCCATCCTCGTACTCCTAGCTCGGACACAGACACGGAGGACGAAGAGGACCGCGGTCGTGACCATTACAGGCTCACTGCAATCCGCACAACCACGAAGCTACTACCCTCCACTCCTTCCCCAGGGCCTTCTTCCAGACACATCCGCGATCGCGATCCCAGCTCCAGCCCAAATTCCCACCAAAATCTCCTCTCCTCTTCTTACGATCCACCTCAACCCTCCATGTCCCTTCTCCGATCCAATACTCCCACACAAAGGCAGACAGTCCAAACCAAGTCCAAACCCCGCAAGTCCCTCCTCACTTTCTTTCTCCACATGCTCTTCACCACCCTCTTCCTCCTCTCCCTTTTCTTGTCAATCGGCACCACCCTCATGCAAATCATGGGCGTGTACCGCAACTGCTTCTGCTACATCACCGTGCGCTACTGGTTCGACACTTTGAACCCAAACGCCAAGGTTAACGTTGCCAGCGACACCTGGTTTCAGCGGAACTCGAGCTACAACTGGATGGT
The DNA here is from genome assembly GCA_000604205.2 of Neurospora africana FGSC 1740. Classification (NCBI taxonomy): domain Eukaryota; kingdom Fungi; phylum Ascomycota; class Sordariomycetes; order Sordariales; family Sordariaceae; genus Neurospora; species Neurospora africana. The sequence continues at coordinate 63,334 of HF970694.1, forward strand.
CATGGGCGGGGTGGCGACGGCGTTCATGGCTGCTTGTGCGTATGCGGGATGGTGGTTTCAGGGGATGATAAGGAGGGGGTTGGCGGGGGTGGTGGAGGGGGAGGTTTGGCCTGGGTATGGGAATGAGAAGGGGAATGGGGGTTGAGAATGGGAACTGAGAATGGCTCAAAGGTTAGCTACTATGGGGATGGGGTGTCACAGAGTTTTGGAGTGAGGCTTGGTTGAAGGTGTGAGAGTCAAAGAGAGAAAGATCGATCGTAAAGGCCACTGAGGGTAGAGGTGGAAGGAGATAATGTCTAATGATCGGGAGTGATGGCATTCAAATGGGATGCGGATTTTGGCGTTTGTCGGTTCGGTGCTTGGCCAAATGGATGGTAGGTAATTGGTGGTTGGTTTACTGGGTGCATAACGCGGAAGGATCGTATAACGGATGGCAGTCCTGCTGTCGGAACACTGATAGATGGCTGTACAATTAGGACATAGAGGTAAATGCTCGGAATAGGGACGTGGATACATCAAATGCCTTGAATTCCTCATTAAAAGGTCAGCCCTAATCTCTCGCCCGCGATGCCTACAAGTCCTACGACTGCATCATCTCAAACTGTCCCCCAGCCCCAGCCCCAGCCTCATGTCCATACCCCAATCCCGGCGGCGTCGGCACCTGCTGAACCGGCGATGCCTCCCTACTATCCACCCCATGCATAATCAAGAACTCTTCCAGCTGCTGGTCCATATCCGCTCCAAATCCTTGCTGCAAAGGCATCCCGAAATCAGCTATTGCCCCAGCACCGGAAGCCCCTTCCAACCCAACTGCTGCTGCTGTTCCTACTCCTTCCGCCCCTGTCTCAACTCCAGGTGGCGACTGCCCTTGATCTTGCCCTCCAAACTGTCCTAGCTGAAGTTGCCCCGGCACCCCGACTCCCTGCATTTGACCCAAGCCCTTAGCACCCGTGTCTGTAGCCGCGGCCGTCTTGCCAATTCCAGTCCCTGACTCTAATAACAACTCAACCCCCTTCATACCTCCTTGTACCTTCCCCAAACCGCCTACACCGTTCAGCTTTCCACCTTGTGCCTGCGCAGCCAGCGCCAAAGCAACCCTAGCTTCATTCCTCTCCCTCCTTAGCCTTACCTCCGTCTGGCGAACCCGGGTTCTCTCTTTTTTCAGGAAGGAGACTTGCGCTCGAGCTTCATCCCGCTCGATGCGTAACCGTTTCTCGACTTGCCTGGCGTTGTAGAGCTCGTTGCGCAGTGTGGCGAGCAAGAGGCAGGCGGAGTCACGCTCGGAGAGGGCTTGAGTGAGGGTGGCTTGGAGTTGTTGTAGTTGGAGTTGGAGGGTGGTTGTTATGTCGTGCTCGTTTTGATGTCCTTGCTGTTGTTGGGTGGTGGTGGTGAAGGGATTGAGGATATGTGGTGGTGGTGGTGGTGGTGGTTGCGAGGTGGAAGGACTGGGGACTGGAAGGGGGAAGGTTGAGTCTAGGATGATTGGTTCTGTGACGGATGTGTTGTCTAGGGGGAGTGGTGGTTGTTGGTGGTGCGGATGTAGATCGAATCCCGACCCGGAACCGGGATTGGAATTGGGATTGGGTCCGATGCCGGTTGCTGGGCCGGCTTCGTAAGGAAAAGGGCCAGTGGCTGCGGCAAAGGAGGTGGAAGACATCATTTTTACCATTTTTTCCGCTTCCCGTACCGAAACTCGTATTTAGCTGGTTAGGTATGCCGGTTCGTAATGACAGAACCCAACGGTGCCGCCGAGATGCGTCGTGATAGTGGAGTTACAGCACAACTTTCGAATTTAGGCACGATCCGAGATGGGTTGATCCCAATAAAAGATTCCAGAAACCTTCCAAAAGTCCCGAGCAGACGGATGATGCGATTTAGAGTTGTGGTCTTCTCCACAATCCCCCTCGTGTGCTGATGCCGGTTAAATTCGTTCAACGTGTCCCGGGTGCCGAGGGTGATGTGCGTAGCAGGTATTTTTAGATACTGGCGGTTCCGATCGATGGGTCTTTTTGGTGGTTTTGATGATCAAAGTGCGAAGAGACACTGTTTGTGTATAAGACTGGACGCGAATCCTTCCTGGAAGTTGAGGAAGTTCACCAAACGTTGATGAACGCTGTGGGCATGAAGACGGTTGCCGCTAAGGGAAAGAAAAGATGAGCGGATGATGTGATTCCGTGTTACCGAGGGCAAAGTTGACCTTGTTTCTCGAGTCTATCAAAGATGAACATCAGTCAGTCCTCGCGGTTATGACAGGAACCGACGATGTGCAGGCTTCCAGGTGAGATAAAAAGATGTCTCGAGACTCCGACAACAACGACCACGAACATGGCAACAAACTGAGGGGAAAGACGCCCAGCGCCGTGCCCTGCTCATGTGATCATCGCTCTCATCGCTCTCGCTCCGGATCACCCAGCCTAGTGTACATCGGGAAGTCGTACCCCGGCGCACTCCACCATCCCCACACGTCCGATGCCACGATCCCCACACACGCTACCCCAGATTTCCCCATTCCAGTCTGTTTAACCGAGTTGGGACTCCCTGTCATGGTTACCCGGCCACGTGCCGGCTAAAACATTCCTGAAGGGAATTGTTGAAAAGGAGTCCAAATTCATTTGTCGAATTGCCTGATGGAAAGGCTGAAAGGGAAACCGCTGACATTTTCATAGAGTAGATGTATATGACGCTACCCTCCAAGTTTTGACATCGTCATAGTACAATAACGCCTAACGCCGTCCACCCTAGTCCCAATATCCGAACCATAAGATACTCGTATTTCCAAGACCTTTCCACACATTCAACCTCTCATAACACCCGCCCATCTACACCACATAACATGAAGTTCATGAACAAACATTCATCACCGACCTCCATCATCCATTCCATCCTTCCTTAAGCTCTCGCCTGAGCAGCTTGCGTAGCTCCCTGCGTCGCCTGAGTTGCCCCCACCCCCTGTTGCCCGGAAGGAACCACCTTGAAACCCTCAGACACCACCTTAGCAATCTCCTCATTCTTATGCTGCAACAGACCGAGCGCAAAGGCCACATCATTCCACTGCCTCTCCGTATCACACCTTTGCAATCTCGCCGCCAGCTTCTCCGCCAGCTGCTTAGCATGCCTATCCTTCTCCACGAAGCCGAGCAGGAACTTGACCACCCTCCTGAAGCCCTCTTCTTCCAGACTCGGGTCGGACGAAAGTAAGCTGAACATGTCGACGAAGTGGTTGTAGACCGCATTGTCTTTGGTGCTGAGCTCAGTGAAGAACATTCTTGCCAAATCAGCGATGCGTTTATCCCCATCTTCGAGACACAGGGCCATTGATGCCAGTTGGCCCTTGACCTTGACCTGTCCGGCCAAGATGAGGAAGGTGAGCGTCATGAGACAGGTGCGCTTGACCGAGGGATCGGGATCCGACAGGCGGCGGTAGAGGAAGTCGGTGTTTTCGTCGATGAGGTGGTTGAAGCACACGGCCATGTCGCCAAGGGCGATGACGGCGTTGGAGCGCACAGTGGGGTCGACCGAGCGCTCCATAATGGTGATGAGAAGGGGGAGGTTGGCTTCACAGTATTCGGACGACACGCACATGAGCTTGGCGAGACACAAGGTAGCGGCTTGCTGAAGTTCGCGGTTGCGGTAAGTCGTGTTGTTTGCGCATATTTCGGATACCATGGGACCGAACATGGCAAGGAGCGATTGCGGCCCGTAGAGCAGTTCGCGCTCGCGAATGTGGAAGATGGCTTCGGTAAAGTCGTCTTCGGTGGTGCCGCCGATGAGGTCGAGTTCGTCTTGGTCTTCTTCGTCCTTCGTAGCTTTGGGGCCAGCTGATTTGCGGCGGTTGGTGGAAGCGGATGCCGAAAGGGATGTGCGCTTGTTTGTGGTTCCAGCTGCCTTCTCCTTCTCTTGTTTGCGGCGCTTAAAGTCCAATTCACACAGTTCCAAATGAACGATCTGCTTGATGGCTACGTGGCCGACAATGAAGAGGAGTTGGGAAAGGGCGATGGCGTGTTCTCGGTGTTGCTTCTTGGATTCGGCATCTTCTGGTTGGGTAGCGGCTGGTGCTTGGGCGGATGTGGGCTCGTCCTCGTCCATGGCGTCCGGGTTGGGCTCTGCAGCTGGCGTGGGTTCTGCGCTACCTGTGGGTGATGGCTTCTCCTCATGCGAAGCCGAACGCGACTTGGGCGGGCGAGCGAACACGGCCTTGGTCTTGCGGCGAATGATCTCGGAGCACAAAACGTCGGGGTGCTTGGCGATGGCATAGATGGCATTGATGGCTTGTTCGGCAACACCATACCATTCCTTGCTGTCAGTGGGCACCTCGGTGATGGCAGCAAGCTTGGTGAGCAGGGCATGGTCGTTTGGCAGCCGCGAGAACTTGATACCGGAATCCTTGGACTGACGGCCTGTGGGGTTGATGCGGCGAAGAGCGACGCAGGTATACTTGGCCAGTTGAAGATCTGCCCGACCGTGGGCACCAAGACCGGTACGAAGCATCGTCTCCATCTCGCCCACAACAATCTCGGGATTGGCAGTGGCCAACATACCCAGCACAATGATGGCGCCCCGACGCTGTGTCCTTGAGATCTCCCGCTTCTGCACGCCATACACCTGCCACAGCTTAGCAATGACCAAATCCGAGATCATACCCGACTTCATCATGGTGCTAAGCAGCTGCTCCAGCGAAGTCAACTCGGCAGGAGTGGCACCAAACGTCAAACTGATCATGTTCCTCGCGATGTACGTCGCAGCATCATTGGCATTGAAGTTGCCAGGCGCCTCAAAGAACAATCTCTTGTAGCACTCGATCAGATGGGTCTGCACGCCCTTGCCTTCGTCGCTGTTGCCCTTGGTCCAGATCAGCCTGAGCATGCGACGGATGCCAATCTTGTTCTGCTCGATGTTGTATGCGTCGCCAATCTCAAAGTAGTCCATGGCTTCAATGACCTCGCTCTTGTTTTTGGATCCGAGCAGCTGGCAGACGGTTTCGGTGGCCTCGTGGAGGACGTCGATAAACTTGAGCGCTTCGCTGTAGTAGCGCTTGGTCAGTGTGAGCTTCTCGATGGCTTCCGATGTGGCTGCTTCTTCTTGGGCCTTGCGAATGGCTGCGATTTTTTCCTCCTCTGTCATCTCTGACGGTTGTTTCCTCGGGGATTCCATCATCTGGGTTGCATCGTCAAGGAGAGCTGGGTCTACGGAGGTGTTGCCGGCCTCGCCATCCAGCCCTGGAGCATCCACCGGTGGCTTCAAAGCGTTGAGCTCTTCTTCCACTTTGCTCAAGCGCTCTTGCCAATCCTTCCTGGCCAACTGGGCACCATGTAGAGCCGTGAAGGGGTGAGTTCTGATCAATGTGCCGAGCAACTTGATGGCATTCCTCCTGACGTGACTGCTCTTGTCTTCGAGACTACGGCAAGCGAGCTCCGCGGCTTTCTGTCGTCGCTTGGGAAACTTTTGCTCCAACTCGCAGAGCTTGATGTAAACCTGGATGGCCCTGACACGACAGTAAGGGTTGATGTCGAGGAATCTCTCTTCCAAGACGTCGAAGAAAGCATTCATCTGGGTTTTGTGGTTCTCACCTCTTTCGGCTGACTTGCTCAGGTGTATCAACATGTTGCCAAAGACTTCGATCAAGGCGCAACGTAGGGTATACGATTCGCTATCCAGCTGCTTGGCCAGCAGCGTCACCTGCTTGATGATGATTCTGGGTGCCAGCTCGGAAAGCTTGATCATGAAGGTCGAGACGGATTTGGGACCCTTGTTGTCATTGCTGTTGAACTCCTTGTTACTGAGCTCTCGTAGGATTTCCTCGGCTAGCTGTGGGTAGTCGTATTGCTCGGCCAAGATGTGGAGGAACTCGGCCATGGGCTCAGCCAAATGCTCAAAGTAGGTCAGGTTCTGGACGATCGAGATTTGCGCGGCATAACCGTGACCATGGTGCTTGATGGCAACACACAACACCTTCCAGCAGTGCATACGTATACTGGTGTTCTTGGTTCGTTGTTCGCTCTCGAGTATCATATACACGGGTCGAGTCAATAGACCAATGAAGGTGTCGCGCTCCGACGTGGTCATGAATATCCTGGCGAGCTTCAGCCTAAGAGCCTTGACCATGGTATTCAGAGCCGTCTCGAGTTGCGCCGAAGAGTCCCAGGTGCCGTCTCTCCCTGTGGCTTTCTTTGGCTTTCCACGGCCTCTGGTTGTTACGGTATTGGAAGCCTTTTCGGCGGCCTTGGCCTCGACGCCCGCGATGGTCCATTGTAGGAGGAAGGCGTAAATGTCGAGCAGCTGTTTGTGGTGGGCGAGGAGCTCTTGTTCTTCGGCTTCTAGGTCGTGATGGACAACATCGGCTTCGGCAGCGAGTCCCGAGGTGATGAGATCGAAGATTTTGCTGAGCGCATGTGCTGAGAGGAAGGAGGTATATCTAGAGATTGAAGACTGTTAGCCACGGCGCCTTGTTTGTCTGTGGTCATGTGTCGCGATATCGAGTCCGTGGTGGACTAGGTGTTGTCGCTCCGTGACGCCGGGGGAACCGGGGCGTAGGGAAGATTAGAGAGAATAGAAGCGCACTTTAGTAGAAATTGCAACGAGTCAAAGATGTGGGCGCGCGTAATGGCGTCTGGGTTCTCTGCGACGGCGTCGACAATGGGGTTGAGGATGCTGTTGATGAGGCCGTTGTCGCCGAGGGATTCGGGCTCGTTCTCACAGTCGACAAGAGCGCTGTCAGCTTCTGGTGTTGGGATGGTGGCAGGATCGTCCATGTAATGCTTGAGCGCATTGTTGATGTCGAAGTTTATCGAGTCCATGATGGTGGTGGACTGGTCGCCTTGTCGGCGAGGGGAAGGGACGAGAAAAGACCGGAGGCCGAAATGGAACGAGATCGACTAGAGTGAGTGAACTGAAAATACGGCGGTCCAGCTGCCCGAAGGAGCGTCGAGGGGGCGGGAGCTGGGTCGTGGTGTGGTGGTGATGTGTGCCGTGGTGTTGCCCGGTGCCGATGAATGGTGTTTTGGTCAAAGTCAAGATTGAAATGTTTCCATTTCCCCTCCGACGGGAATGCGTCGCGAGCAGTTAGCGCTGTGCTACAGTGAGCTCAGTGGGGTTGTCCATCAACTGGCTGTGGGGGAGATCGGCCCTAGCAACGGGGCGGTACCTGAACCCACTGTTTGTTGACTTTGACGCGTGGCTGCATTCTGCTCTTGCTCTTCACAGGCAACTTTTTGCTGCAAGTCGCGTCTTGAATGCCCCTGGTCCGTGCCCATGGCCCCTCTTGCGCTACCTATCGATTGTTCAGTTGTTTACCGCCAAAATAATAATTCCGTCACTGACATGGATGGATTTTGACCGACAAGATACCTCTACCCACCCCAACCACTCTCTTCACTTTCCTCTTCAGTCTTGTACTATTCCTGCTCTCTCCTAATTAATGGCCCTCGCGCTGGTTCTTGCTGGTCTCTCGACGCTCGAATTCGCCCTGACCACCCTCGCGCTCGGCTCCAGTGTCAGTAACTAGAACAAAAAGGTCCAATGGCGGCCGTTACCTCAACACGTCGCCAACGAGAAGAAGAACACTTCCGCTTACACCAAGATTCGCCCTCCACTCAGGATACCGAAATGAGCGAGGAGGCAGAGCAACACTATGGCAACCATGGCCACCATGACGCCCACGACGTGGACGAACATGAACACGACGAGGAGGAGGAGCAGCAACACGTCGAAGAAGAGGTCGAAGCAAGCAGTGTTACCGAGGGTGAAGGGGAGCAACAGGAGGACCATCACGATGACGAAGACGACGACCAAGATTCGGTCTGTTCAGACAGCTCAGACGACGGCATTGTAGACCCCAACATCCAGGACGACATGGAGAAACTCCAAGACACCTTTCCAGGTTTCCGACAGCAATACCGCTTGATCAAGCGCATTGGTGAAGGTTAGAATCACCAAGACCAAGACCCTTTGGCACCAGCCAGAATCGCTACTGACTGACCACTTGCTGTTCCCAGGCACCTTTTCGACCGTTTACAAAGCCGAAGACCTCGTCTACGACCAGTACGACAACTCGTGGGACTACGAAAAAGAAAGTGACAAGTGGGCGCCTCCCCCTCTCAGGACATACGGACGCAACTCGAGCTCCAGTGCCACCACCCGCCCACGGCGCAAACCCAAATATGTCGCCATCAAGAAGATCTACGTCACGTCCTCTCCCACCCGTATTCTGAACGAGCTCGACTTGCTACACGACCTGCGCGGCTGCACATCAGTCTGCCCCCTAATCACGGCCTTCCGCGAGACCGACCAAGTCATTGCTATCCTCCCTTACTTCCGCCATGCCGATTTCCGCGAATACTTCCGCAAGATGACACCTGCCGATATCGCTATCTACCTGCGGTCCCTCTTCTCTGCTCTCGAGAGCGTCCACCGCCACAGGATCCTTCACCGCGATATTAAACCCACAAACTTTCTCTACGATCCCTCCACCAAGCGTGGTGTTCTCGTCGACTTTGGTCTTGCCGAGCGCGAGGGGTCCGAATGCAAACCATGCCTCTGCCATGAGGATCCCACCACACGGCGCAACCGCCTCCGCGCCGCCCACCTCAACTCTAGTGTTCCGCACAACGGCTACCCGAAACAAGACACGCGCCCGTCGCGGCGGGCCAACCGCGCTGGCACCCGAGGCTTCCGCGCCCCCGAAGTGCTGTTCAAGTGTACGGAACAAACCACCAAAATCGATATCTGGTCCGCCGGCGTGATCCTCCTCACCATCCTGTCTAAACGCTTCCCCTTCTTTAACTCGGCCGATGACGTGGAAGCCATGATCGAGATCGCCACCATCTTCGGTATTAAGCGCATGCGACAGGCCGGCCAGCTCCATGGGTGCATGTTCGAGACGACCATCCCAACGGTTGGCACACAGGGGTTCAGCTTCGAGCGCATTATTCTGTGGAGCACGTGTCGGGATACGGGCGTCAAGATGCCCGAGGATGAGAAGTTGGCGGTGGAGTTCTTGGCCAAGTGTATGGACCTGGATCCGGCGAGGAGAATTAGTGCAGAGGATGCACTGAACCATCCCTTTTTGCAGATGGGATTAGACAAGGAACATGGAAGTCAAAGTGGCGAGGAAGAGGAAGATGGGGAGGAGGATGAGATGGATATTTTGCGGGTTTAGTGGCCTGGGTTCATCAATTGTCTCCGGAGTATCGTACGAGACAGAAAGGTTAAGGCATTTCATTCAACTGGGAACGGTAAAGCATAATAGGCGCTGGGCGTTGCATGTTCATCTTGAGTGTTGTATGGGTTAAAGGTCTGTTGGGTTCATGGTTAGGTATAGATAGCTGCTCTTAGATACCATCTGGTCGCATTGGCGCAAGGAGATTGGTAGGTAGGCATAATGTCTTGTTGCAAGCAGTTCAGTTACCTATTGTTGGTGACTTGACGGATGATGCCCACCTTGGAGCAGGCAGCACCGTTGTAAGCACAAGCACCCTAACGAACACGAACTCACGTGACACCGCTACTCATCCCTCTCGTCACGGTCCTCTGTTCGTCGCGTAACACAAGCTTCATCATCAACATCCATGTTCTTTATGCCGTCATCTCCATCATCACGACTCATTGCGCCGGCGCCAGACATTGCTTTGTTTCAGTATTCAGGACTGTTCCAACATCTTTACAAGAAAACCTCTTGTCTACCCCACTTCGCCGTCGAAGAATTCATACAACATCACACCCATCAAATCTCACCACATCCTCCTCACCAGCCCAACAACCACAAAAGTACTACAGAATGGCCTCCACACTACCAATACCCGACATCAACGTCATAGCCCCCTCGTTTATCCAAAGGGACTCTCAGAATTCCGATAAACCACCTCCAACCGACTTCAACCACCCATACACTCCCTATCCCATCCAAACGGCCTTTATGCAAACTCTGTATTCGGTTCTAGACCGAACCGTCGCCGCGGCCCCCAATACGACGACGATCACCGCCCCTTCGGCCACTTTCTCATCGACCGCTGCCACCCTCATCCCCAGCAAGCCCTCCACGTCCCCATCACCACCCCCGTTATTTAACCCTACCACCGCCCCTACCGTCCACTCCATCAACAGGGCCACTGAACCATCCCTATCCGTCACTCTTCCCAAAAACACTCCCAGCAAAGATAAAGACAAAGGTCCCAGCAGCACCAACAGTGTCCCCAAGAGCCACGCACAAATCGCCCTGTTCGAATCCCCCACCGGCACCGGCAAGTCGCTGTCGCTAATCTGCGGCTCCTTGACTTGGTTGCGTAACCACAAGCGGTTGCAATTCGAGTCTGAAATCGAAAAGATCAAGCAGCAAATGGAGGCATCGGGAGAGCCGGGGTGGATGGTGGAGAGTGCTTTGAAGAGGAAACGGGAGGAATTGGCACAAAGGTATGAAGAGATGGAAAGGACGCTGGAGCGGATAAGGGAAAGGGAGAGGGAGATGGAGAAGGAAGGGGCGGAAGGGCAAGCGAGGGGTGGGAAGAGGAGGAAGTTGGACAAGGGGAAGAAAGGGGATGAGGAAGAAGGGGAGAAGCAGAAGGGGAGCGGCGGGAGTCGAGGGTTGACGGCCAGCGATGAGGATAAGGAGTTCTTGATTGAGGATTGGAGAGATGAAGGGGGACTGGATGAGAATGATCCGATGGGTCAGTTGAGTAAGGAGACGAGAGATCTCTTGGAGAAGGTGGGCATGGGGACTGCGGGAGGGAAGAAAGGGGGGGACGAGGGATCAGTGGCTGAGGAGAGGATCAAGGTAAGTTGGCTGGATGAAGGGAGGTTTGCAAATGGATGAAGCTTACACGATGACAGATCTTCTACACCTCGAGGACGCATTCGCAGTTGACGCAGTTTATTCAGGAGTTGAGGAGACCCCAGTTTCCTGCTTCTGTTCCAACACTCGCTGCTCAAGAAAAACCAGCAAAAGAAATCGTCAAGCAGATTCCGCTTTCCTCGCGGCAAAAACTGTGCATCCATCCTTCCGTCAACAAACTCGGCACCCTCGCCGCCATCAACGAACGGTGTCAATCCCTCCAACAATCGAAAACACCCAAAGAACACCGATGTCCCTATCTACCCAACGCCGCCAACCTCAAAGCTACCCACGAGTTCCGCGACACCGCTCTCGCCACCCTCCCAGACATCGAAGACCTCTACCAGACCGGCAAGAAGTTACAAATATGTCCTTACTACGCCTCCCGCTCTGCCATTCCCGGAGCAGAGGTGATCACGTTACCATACCCTCTCCTCCTACAGAAAAGCGCCCGCGAGGCATTGGGCATCAAGCTCGAAGGGAACATTGTGATTATAGACGAGGCGCACAACATTATGGACGCCGTATCGAACGTGCATGCAGCTGAGATCAAGTACACCGACCTCAAAAGAGCGAAACTGTCACTGGGTATGTATTACCAACGGTTCAACCAAAAATTAACAGGAGAAAACAGGGTCATGGTTGCTCAGCTACAAAGAGTCGTGGAAGCTTTGGGGGTATACATCAAAACAAAGCTGGACAAGGCTGCTAAGGGGCTAAAGGAAGACCAGGAAGGACTTGTGATCGACACCAATCTTTTATTGAAGACGGGTGGCGCTGATCAGATCAACTTGTACAAGTTGATAAGGTATGTCCAGGAGAGCAAGCTGGCTTTCAAGATCGAGGGGTATGTCAGTTATTGCGAGGAGGAAAGTCGGGACACAGATGATGAGGAAGCTGAGAAGGAGATAAAGAAGAGGGAGAGCAGACCACCAGTCCTCCACACTCTGTGCTCGTTCTTGACGGCCTTGACGAATCTTAGCTCGGAGGGCAAGATCTTCTATGAGAAGATACCTCCACCTAGGGGCGAAGTGCAGGATATGAAGCTCAGTTACATGCTTCTCTCGCCGACACACGCCTTCTCGTCGATTGCGGAGAGCGCAAGGGCGGTCATCCTGGCTGGTGGAACGATGTCCCCTTTCGAGGACTACAAAGCACACCTGTTCCCGGACGTACCGCGAGAGAAGATCACAACACTCAGCTGCGGCCATGTCATTCCCCCGGAGAACCTCTGCGTCTGGACTCTCGGTTCCATCGCTCCCAACCCAAAGGTGGACACCGGAATCGGCGAAGACTGCTTCGACTTCACCTTCTCCAAGCGTAGCAACCCGAACATGATCAACCGCCTCGGCTTGGTGCTACTCAACCTCTGCTCTGTCGTACCAGACGGCGTCGTCGCCTTCTTCCCCTCTTACGGCTACCTGGAAGAAGTCATCGGAGTCTGGAAAAAGCACGAACAAGCCATGGGCCCCAAAACCATCTGGGAGCGACTCGAAAACAAGAAGGCCATCTTCATGGACTCCCAGACCGAGTCGAGCGAGCAGACCCTCCAAAAGTACAGCGACGTCATCCACTCCGAAGTCCGCCCTCTCTCCCCGTCCGGAACTCGGGTCAAAGGCGCCATGCTGCTGTCGGTCGTAGGCGGCAAGATGTCTGAAGGCATCAACTTCTCCGACCGCCTCGGCCGGTGCGTCATCGTCATCGGCCTGCCTTATCCCAACGCTCACTCGCCCGAATGGATAGCGCGCAGGGAGTATCTGGAAGCGAACTTTATCGAGCGGTATACCGCCTCCCAACAAACCACCGCCCCAGTTATCCCGCCCCCGT
>HF970694.1:89301-105564 GCA_000604205.2 Neurospora africana FGSC 1740
CCGCATGTGGGTCGCTGGCCAGCGCCGTCACACTACTTACTTTTTTACAAATTTAATTTAAACTACCTTTAGTAGAAGTAAGCAAGTTGAGTAAATAAGACTATTGTCTATAGCCTTCTGCGGAAGTCTAGAGGTCTAAATCCGTAACAGGTCTCAACGACCCCCTTCCCCAACGAGTAAGCAGACGGTACCCTCCGCTTAGAAAATACAACGTTAGACAGCCCTTATGTCAGCATTAATGCTCAGTAAGCCGCCATGCTTATTTGGATAAGGGTACGCGAGGATAATCTGCATAGAACTATCTTGGTTGGTTACCTCTAGACATCGCCATTTCGAGGTGCATATATACAATGTAACCACATGCATGTTCAGAATATAAGGCCGGCGCGACCGCAATGTCCTGGGTCGCAATGCTGCTCCTTCGCAACGACTCTTTCATTTTGAATAGAGGAAATGTTCGACCGAGCATTTGCTAAACTCGCCTATGTGGCCGGCGACAAGCTTTGGATATATGCATTATTGTTCGTCGCTGTTGCTATATGTTACAACATCTTCCGTGTCATTCAGCAATGGCGTCGGCTCCGCCATATCCCCGGGCCATTTATCAACGGATTCAGCAAATTGCCGCTCCTGTCTTGGGAGTTCAAACAGAAGGTGAACCTCGAAGGTTACGAGTTCCTCAAGAAATATGGACCCATTGCCCGTGTTTCGCCAGATATGGTCCTGACCAGCGATCCCGAGCTCGTCGCGCGCGCACTCAATGTGCGGACCAATTACACCCGTTCGGACTGGTACGGTGTTTTGCGATTCGATCCTGGCAAAGACAATATTATTTCGCAAAGAGACGATGTCTTGCATAACAACTTGCGCACCAAGATGGCCGCCGGGGTAAGTGCAGGTGTCCCTACGGATGCTTATCCTTCTTACTAACAATTGCATAGTATAGCGGCAGGGAAGTGGATGCCCTGGAGCCCAGAGTTGACAGAAACATCCAAGAGTTCATTCGGCTTCTGGACACAAAGTACATTTCTCAGGGCAAGCCATTTGACTTTGGACGAAAGGTCCAGTACTTCACATTGGACATCATCTCGGACATTGCGTATGGAAAGCCGTTTGGCTTTCTTAGAGAAGATAAAGACCTGTGGGACTTTATCGGGACCTTGGAAAGCCAGATGCGGGGCGTCATGATGGCCGCCCTCTACCCCTGGATTGTGCACTTGCTCACATCACCCATGCTTGGTTTAACTCCAACCTCGAAGGATGTCTATGGATTCGGAAAGATTCTTGGGTGAGTTCACCTTGGGTCGGCTGTGCAAGCCGTTTGATATGCTGACATTTGTTTCGTCTTAACGCAGCCTGGTGGACCAGATTGTCGAAGAGCGTTATGGTCCAGACAACAAGATCCACAGCGGTGACATCCTCTCCTCATTCGCTGCTCATGGCATGACTAGGGAAGAAGCCAAGTCCGAAATCGTAGTGCAGATGTAAGTTGTTCCTTCCACAGAAATGCCAAATGCTTACTAACACGGCTCTAGCATGGCCGGTTCCGACACGACAGCAACTGTCATCCGGTCCACCGTGCTCCATGTCGTTACCAATCCAGTTGTCTTCCGGAAGCTCCGCTCCGAGCTGTCAGCCGCCGGTTTCACCGTTGAACCTCTCGATTACACCGCGCCAATCATCAGCAACAACCACGCACGCACACTTCCCTACCTCCAGGCTGTCATCAAAGAAGGACTTCGTGTCCACCCTCCTGTTTCCAGTCTCTCCGTCAAGGAAGTGCCCAAGACTGGTGACACGTTCAAAGGGATGTACTTCCCGCCTGGAACCAAGCTTGGTATCAGCATGTGGGCTTTGACGAGAAACAAAGAGCTGTTTGGTGATGACGCAGATGAGTTTAGGCCGGAGAGGTGGATCGAGGCGAAGAAGGCGGCCGATGAGGAGGAGAAGCGGGGGAATTCCAAGAAGGCAAGGGACAGGTTGAAAGAAATGGAGTTCTCCGCGGACTTGGTCTTCGGCCATGGGAAGTGGGGCTGTCTGGGAAAGAACATTGCGCTTATGGAATTGAACAAGGTGTTTGTTGAGGTAAGTGCACTATGTCATCTCGAACAACTTTGCGATGCTGATCACAACCGTTTCACAGTTGCTCCGCAGATATGACCTCGTCGTGCTCAACCCAATGAAGCCATGGGAGTCAAAATTCTCGGGCATATTCTGCCAGGAAGACTTCTGGTTGAAAGGATACAAGCGGGAAGCATCGTCCGAGTGAATCTAGGCTGCCGCTGCCTGTCTGAGTCGCAATTCGGGTTCGGAACCAAAGGAGATGTGGGGCGTGTCGGCGTGGCACACCCGGGAAATGTGGGGCTGTGCCGGCAATGCCCCGGACTGCCATTTCCCTCTGGCAGAACGGGTTGATAACTGTTCCTAAGTCGTCATATATCAAAAATGAAAAATATCATTGACCATAGCGAGGAGGAGAAGAAACTGTGCAGTCTTCCAATGCCCAGTGTAAACAACAGAAAAGGGGTGGCCCGTGCAGGCTATCACCTCTCGGTCCAGACATCCCTTCTTCTGCCCCCATTATCACTCGCATATCGCCCAAGTCTGATGCGCGCAAAAGTATTATAAACAGAAGTAACTCAAATGATGCAAGTCCAGTCTATATGCTCCAAGAAATAATGAAATGCCGTCCGAATATGCAAGAAAAAAGACAAAACAAAAAAAGGGAAAACGTCACATGCCGCCATGCAGCGGCTCTTTCTCCTCCAGGTCATTTCTCCTTATATCCCCCAGTGCCCGTCCAGCTCACATCAAACATCCTACCCCTAGTCGCAACTACCACCCACCCTCAAAATATGTCCGGTCACCGGATCCCTCACCGGCTTCAGATCCCAATGCTCTCCGCGCTCCTTATTTCCCTCATCCTCAAACACTCTAGCCCACGCGAGTCTCAATGGTGCTGGCAAGCTCCAACATGCACCCTCATCATTATGCAACCACATTCTGACCAAGTGCCTTGCCTCGCCGGAGGACTTATCATTCTCAAACGCTTCTCGTCTGTGCAGCAGAGCCATGTTGTTGATGAACCTCAGATCACCGCGGACCATGCGAGGTTTGATTTCGTGTTGCTTAGCGATGAAGTGCACCGCATCGAGAGCTTCGGCTTGGGCTTCAGTGAGACCGGGGATGCCCGGTGTGCGAGGGCTAAAGGGCTCGGAGCCGACAAGAAGGCGGCGGGAGAAGGAAGTGATGAGCCGCCCGTCATGCCAGTACATCAATGCTCGCTTGTAGTAAGCGGGATCACGGCCGAGCGTGTCGAACGGCCAGTCGGGAGCGGCCAGGGTGTGAATGAGGTCCGGTCTCGTACGTGCTATTTCGTTATAGATGGTGTAAGCGGAGGCGATGCAGCTTTGCCCGCCCGAGGCGGCCAAGCCTTGGGTAAAGAGGCAGAGGGTGTCGGTGACGCAGTCAGTGTGGAAGGGTTTGTCCTCGCCGTATTGATCATCGAAGCCGGTCTCGTCGCCGCGCTTGATGACGTGAATGAGCATGGATCCCCGTTGGTCTTGCTTGCCCCGTTGCTGACCGATATAGGAGGTGATGCCGAGGTAGATGGCGGTGAGGTCTGTGATGGCATAGTCGTCGGGGTTGAGGCCACGGATGATGGAGAAGCCTTTTCCGAAGTAGATGTCGTCACGAATGCTTGAGAGGATGGGACCAAGGTTGGGAAGGGGGAAAAGGTCTTTGGTGACTTTGTGGCTATCAAGTCCGTATGCTGGATTGATGTCAGTCAATCAATGTTTGTAGTGTGTAATGGATGGAAGCTGTACGGTACTCACACTTGAAGATTGCCAATGCATCCAGCACCTCCGTCTTATCATCTGGTGTAAGATGGTAGACATACTCCTGTTCTTTCTCAAAGTCATCAACACTCCATACTAGCGGTCCTTGAAGCTCTGTGGGCCACCCAGCGGGAACAGAGGTTGGAAGACCTCCGGCCCTGACACGGGCAGCTGCCCGGTCTCGGTACTTCTTCTCATCAACAGTATAAGATATGTCGGCATAGGGCTTCTTAGCCTCAGCCTTTGCTTGCTGGACTCTGTAGGCGTCAATGTTGAAGCGGGCTCGGAGACCTTGGGAGTAGTAAGATGGGCCGGAAGAACCCATGTTGCCGATGCTCATCATCATGGTTGCGGTATTAACAGATCAAGAGCCTACTTGGCTTGGTTGCAATGAATCTGTTTAGTGAAAGAGGTAGTTGATATGTGGGATTGAGGATTGGAGATGTTGCTGTGATGTGTGATGAGGGAACAGACAATGTCATCGACGAAAAAACCTCGAGACTTTATACAGGGTTGAAGCCATCCTAACATAACGTTCAAAGGGGAAATGTTTGCTTGAGTATGATGTTGTCCTAGTCGTCTATGGGTATTCTAGCTATTTCCTCTTCGGGATAATCTCAGCCCTATGCCTCATTTCGCCGTCAGCCCTACTCATTCAGGTCCACTGTGAAACTTTGTTGCGAGTTGGCTACAGTTACACTTCGGTGGAGGCAATAGATAGTCCACGACTCGGAGTTAACACCAATCTGGTGTTGTAGACAAAGTGCTCGGTCCATCCGATATTCCACGGTCAACGAGATAGATCCGCCGAAACAAGGATCAAGAGTGCCGCAACGTGCCATTGAAACCACCAAGGTACCTGCCTTAGGATACCTTAGTTTGTGGCCGACATTTTGTTTTGTCCAGCTAGGCAGCTGTTTACAGAGTAGAAAGAGGTATGACAGCCATCTACACATGGCCAATGTGCGGCACGGACACATGGGGGGGAGGGATCCAGGTTCAGAGGCGGCGATGTCGATATCCGGGTGAGAGCAAGAACGCTGGATCATTGGACAATTGCCAAATAGCAATATGACTATGCCGACGACGGTCGGCCGGGATCAGATACCCGCGAGGGGTGTATGTTGCCAAACTGGAAACCCGGTTCCAGCAATCAGGTCGGTGTAACCTGAAACGATCCAGTGGACTGGTACAGGACGGGAGAAGAGAGGCACAGACTGAACCGAAATGGCGCATGTCAGTGTGCACATGTCAGCCCTATTGTGTAGCTGGAAACGATGCTGCCAATAAAAGATGTCAATGGTTTTGAGATGACATCGAAGGAGCCGAGTGGTGGTTCTACAGCTTACCATAGTCGGCCAATCATCGTGGTCTTTTGGCTGTCATCGGTTCGACCAGATTACCATACACAGTACAAACCCCGGAACAGGCAAGAACTACCCGTTTTGGCACAGCCGTCGGAGGCCGCTTTGGTGAAGTGAATCATTATCATCGGATCTCAAGGGCTGTTTTTCGGTGCTTGGTGATATTCTCTTGGCATGGAGTTGACTCAACCCGGTCAGTGCAATTGAAACGTTTCCATGCTCCACGGCTGACGTAGATGCTTGTAGACTGTAAGTCTAGAGGCGGGTGATTGGATGGAGTTATTGACAGAAGCTATTCCAAGAGAAGATGTGGAACATGCAACAGCATAACGACATGATACGATCATACGATTAAGATACCTAATCGGAGTTATGCGCAGATGAGATTGTTCAAGAACTTGTCCCTCACATCATGGAATGCAGACCGGTGCACCGAGTTGTACGAGTTCATCTCTAGGCAACTGAGAAGTCCAGGCACCAGGATTTCCCACTGGAATTGTGTCATGAGCGCATGTTTCCGATATATCATGGAACTCGTCTCTTCCACTCCTTTTTCACTTGGTGCTTGTGCTTCGTTCCGCAACAACCAGCCCATGCCGACCGCGATAGTTTGATTTTTCCGCCGGCTTCCACCCACTTCGGTGAAGCAGCTCCTTGTCTCCGAGACGGAAGACCTCGACCTTCAACGGCCGGCAGCACTTGATCATCTCCTTCTCGTTATCGCTTCCGAAACCCCAGAGCGAGAGGTCGCCACCAGGGCAAGTGCCTGTGTCAACACCAAGTCAGCACGAAGTTCTGATCGCAGGCAACACACGGACTGAAGGGAAAACGACAAGTGGAAAGAGTAGTAAAGAGAGGGAGTTATACTCAGCGCCATCAAAACGTCCTGCTCCGCCAGAAATTCCACAAAATCCCCCTTGCTTGCCGGACAAGGACTCATGAAGTACCTGCCCTTCTCATCCAAACCCGTAACCTGGAACAGGTTGATAACATCATGCACATCCCCCTCGTTCAAGCCATACTCCATCACCGCCCTCGTCAGGTTCGAGTGGCAGTGGAAGTCAAACTCTCCTCCACTCAACACGTTATTGATATACGGATCACACCTCGTCCCCAAGAGGTCATGCACCCTGCCTCCATGCTCATCTTGTCCATACCAGGACAACGTGTCAGCAATGATGGTCAGCATGGGGCGCATGAAGGGGAGGTTGGACCACAGCCGGTCGTAGGTCGATACGTGCGAGGCATGGAGCTGTTTGGTACGCGAGGCCCAGAAGCGTTCGCGGGGGTTGTGGAGATTCCAGATGTTGAGGTCGCCGACTTGAGGACCTTCGGGGGTGGATATGCGGATGATGGAGCCGGCGGAGGCAGTCCAGGCGCGGCCGGAGCGGATAGGAATGGTGAACTCGTCGGTGAGGACGCGGGGAGCTTGTTGGATGGTTGAGTAGAGGTTCTTGTCGACGGAGAGAGGAGATCCGGCTGTAGGCAGGTAGGCGGGGACGGGTTTCGGGATCGGTTTCCGTGCCGCAAGGCGTGCGGCTCCGTCTTGTTCCTGGGTGGTCATGTTTCCGGTCCGTCTCCGAGTAGGTACAGACTGGCCAAAGCTTGGATGATCGGCAATCTGGATGGTAGAGGTATACGGGACGAGGAAAAGACGTCAAGTGGCTGTTGTAGAAGAAGGATTGTTGATGAGATGGAGGGTACTGTAGAGGTAGAAAGAGCGCCGAAGATTCGGAAGATCTTCCCTTCTGGTAATCGGGTCAAATGGCAGGAACTTGTACCGGCTCAACCCCGCACCATATCAGTGGGCCACGGGCTTGGCCATCGGAGCCTATCTAGCTGTTACTAGCCCCAGAGGGGTGCAGTGTACGACGTAATCGAGTCGCAGCGAGTGTGGAAGGAACAATGGTGAGTCTCAACAGAAGAAACCGGAAGAAAACCGGAAAGAGAAAAAAAGAGGGGGAGATGCTTATACCGAACTTGATCTTTGACTTTTCCGCTTCCCACCAAGCATGATTCGTACAAGGTATATCCAGACACAAATACAAACAAGATAACCGCCCTCAACAATGGAACTGAACCGGTAAACCCTCACCCCGCAGCATCCTTACTAGTACTCCTGACCCTCGACCCTCGTCACTGTTCTACCCGACGGCACATGCGCCCCATGAAAGCCCAAAGCAATCGCAAACTCTACCTCTGCTCTTCCCATCTCCGTCATGGTCTTCGCATCCAAGCAGAGCAGATAGCTCTTGCCCTTCTCTCCATCCAGCACCAAGCTCAGCAACACACCATCATCTTCCTCTTCTCCACCCGGCCTCGGAATGAAGATGGCTTCACCAGGCGTATGCCCCTTGGGGTTATCCCAAAAGAGCACCTCCCGCGTTTCGGTATCGGTCTTGACGATAGCATCAGTCACCGTACCGCGGCCTCGGAAGGGCAAACTGTAGACATAGCGATGCTTCTTGGTGGCGTAGAGGGGGTTGATGGTTGGGAGCTCGCCAGCGTGCGGGGCGGGGATGCGGAAGGCTTCGTGGTTCTTGGGGTCTGGGGTGCTGGGCAGCTTGTTGGAGGGTGAGTCAGGGTTGATGGTGAAGTGGTAGCGCGTTAGGTGGGCGAGCGAGTTGCGGGCGCGTTGTTCGTCTTCGTAGAACTTCTTGGCTGCGGAGTCTCTGTCGAGGATCACGTCGAGGTAGAGGGAGTGGATGAACTCATGGGACCCAAAGTCGATCACGTCGCAGTACAGGTTGATGTCGGATGAATTAGAGCCCGCCTTCTCTTCAAAGCAGTTGACAGTGTGGAAGAAGAAACGACCATCGGTCTCGAAGCGGGCTACTACGCCTTTGCCGTGTTTTCTGTCGATGACAATCCATTGGGTTTTCCTGCTTGGGTCATAGGGCCTGATGGCATCGAGAAGATTGCGCTCCCAGGGAATCCGAGTGCCGTTGAGGCCAAAGTGTGAGGTTGGGATACAAAGGACGACGAAGCTGGGCGAGAGGAACAAGCTATGGATGTAGGCAGGTGAAACGTTGGGATCGCGGATGGTGGCCAGGATCTCCGTCTTTCCACTAGACGCATCGACACGGAAGACTCGATAGGTGGGCTTCGGGCCAAGTTCCAGGTTGTAGTTGAAGAAATCACCCGTCTCGGGATCTCTTTGGGCATGAGCACAGGACATGGGGCCCTTCAACTCAGGGTGAAGAACGTCTTGGGTGGCCCAGCCGATGGGCTCCAAGGTCTTCGGGTCGATCTGCTTCATGGTGCAGTTGTCGGTGCTGATCCATATCGACTTGGGCAACTCGGGCCTATGTCCCAGGACCTTGGGATCATTCTCCATCACGGCCAGTTTCCTCTTTCCAAGAATGTTTCCAGCAGCAGCCTCAAGTCCGGGAGGGTCGACATGCACGACGACGTTGGTGTTGTTATGCCACTTCTCATCCGGCGACTCCCTCAGTCCGTTGAACGCAGCCATGGCCTTGGAGAACAGTCCGAGGCAGGGATCCGCCTTCTGACCGAAGCTATAATACGGCCAGGTTCCCTGCTTCTTGATGACCTCCATCATTTCTTCGGCTTGGCGACGTGACGAGTAGAAGACGTCAACGGACCCTTCTTCGTTCGGGATAATGTCGAAGCGATGGGTATGAGCCAGTCCATCGAACCAGTGGCTCATCTCGAAGGTGGCGCCGGCGTCCGTGTCGATCTTGTAGAGACCGGGACCGGTGCGGTAGAGGGAGCCGGCAGCCCATGTCGGGATGTTGCCTGTCACGGCGATCTTGATCGGACCTCGTTCCTCGGTGAGGCCATCAAACTGTTGGAAGGTTAGTGAGATATTCTTGGAGGAAAGACTTGCCAGGAGTATCTGGCTTACAGCAGCTTCGTTCGGCCAATCTTCATATTTGCCAGTCCTCAAATTTTGGAGGGTTTCTTCATGGTCATCGTGCTCATCGGCTTGTGTCCGGAAGGTAGTAGATTTCTCCGGTACTATGCCGTTCACCTCTTGGCGGCTCATACTGGCCTGGACTATCGACTTTCTCGAAACCGCCGGCTTTTGGAGCGAGCCGGTTGTGGTGGTGATGCAATTGTGCCGTAGCGGTTTCGGCGGCTAACACTCCAGTGTTTTTCAGAGGGTTATCCGCTAATAAACAGCCGCTGTCAAGTCAACAAGGACGAGGCGCAAACAAAGATGCAAGATCGGAAATTTTCAACGCAGGTTGACAAAAAGGCATACTTTATAAGACAGTGGCTATAGAGGAAAAGGAATCGTCATCCATATGTCAAACAGTGATCCCGTGAACTGGGACACCCACGGATGCCCCGGTGAATGGAGACGGCGGGATCCGGATTTGCTCCCGACCTGGATCGATGAAAGCGACGAATGCGATGGGTGCCGCCAAGTGACGGGTTTAGCGATCGGGAACAGGAATGATAGGCCTCTTGGCCGCCATTTCGACACTTTCAAAGGCAACCACAGCGTCGACAGCGGAACCTGTGACGGAAAAAAGTACCCAATTCGACAACTATAAACGAATGCGAATAGTGACGCTGCGCCAATGCGCCTCCAAAAATCTTGGCCCACTGAGGTGAAGATATAAGCGAACTGACGGAGATGGGATGGACGCTTCCGCAACCACCTTCTGTTTTGGTAGGTCCAGACTTTCAGCGCCTGCGCCTGCCCGGTGATAGTGGATGAGGGCCTCAACATGGACGCCGATATGAGGAGGTTCGGAACAGCGAGACGAGTATTCCACTTTCCACTTCCACCAAAATGTTTACCTAGTGATGACGGTCTTGAACGAGTAATAAAAAGATGGGAAGTGGAAGTAGAGAAACAAAACAAGAAACAGATTACTTCGCCAACCCATGGGCCTCCCTCAACGCCCTGATGGCATCCTCATCATAACTCCTCCGCTGCTCGTTCTCCAGCGGCAAATACATCATCGTATGTACCGCGCCCAAATACCTTTTGATGGTGACTTTGTTCCCTCCCTCCACCAACTTCAGCCCATACGCCTCCCCCTCGTCTCTCAGCATATCGCATTCCGCCGTCCTAATGAAAGTGGGACATAGCCCCTTGAAATTCGGGGCCTTGATCGGTGCTGACCACCACTCCGGCCACATTTTCCTGATTTCATCCCGCTTTTCAGCTGGAAAACAAGACTGTCCAAAGTACTTGATGCGGTCCCAGGGGAGGACAGGTCCATTTGCAAACTCCCTGAAAGAGGGATAAGGAGAGTCGGTAGGGGAGTCGTAGCTGATGCAGTCGGTTGCGGGAGGGACGGAGGCCAGGCACAGCTTCAGCGGGAGACCGGCGTCGCGGGCCATGTGTTGCAAAACGAAGGAGATGTTCCCACCAGCCGAGATACCGCCTACGGAGATGGAGGAAGGGTTGATGTTGAGGGTGGTGGAGGAGTTGATCACCCAGTTCAAGGCCGCCCATGCATCTTGGAAGGCCTTGCCAAAGATCGTTTCTGACTTTTGTCAATGGATAAATTCCAGAAGGAGCCACGACGTCGAATCATCTTACCAGGACAGTGACGATAATTCACATCCACAACCACCACGCCCGCTTCACGCATACTCAGACACAGCTGACCGTCCGTAAACAGATCCCCAACCACAAACCCACCCCCTGTTTCGTCAACTCATGGTCAGCATGCCTTCATCCCCCTTCTTGGGGTTCGGTTTACCCACCATGATGATTCATATGAACAGGATATGGCCCGTCCCCATGCTTTTCTGGGTCCGGATGGTATACCCTCACAGGAACCTTGGCTCCATCTTCCGACGTGACCTCGTAGTCTGCCACTCGCTCGCACTTTGAAGTATCGATGGCAGTTGGTGATCGGTACTTCTCAGGGTGGGCTCGGAGTTCCTCGATGGAGACATCTCGTGGTCGCTTTGACAGGAAGTCCCGGAAGAACTGGACGAAGTCCGGGTTCAACTTGGAGAGAACATGGGGAGGGATAGTGCTGCCGGGCTCTTCTTGGCTGGTCATTGTGCTGTTTGACCTTTTGATTTTGGTTGCCTTGAGATAAGAATCAGATAAATGTCGTGGACAGACGGAATCAGAGGCAGGAGCAATCGAGGTTATCTTCAACTCGTTTGTTGATATCAACTCAGCGATAGCGTAGCCACTTGGTGTAGACTTGGACCGAGGCTTGTCATTAGTGGGAGGGGCGTGAGGGGAAGTGAGATCAACTGCCGTAAAAGCCGACTCTTATCCGAAGGCGTGGAGACGCAAAAGAAGCAAACCTACCTAATTGGATGCTGTACCAGGCCCAAGATCGACATACGGGAAGTCGGGAACAAGCGAACCGTGTAGTGTTTCAGTCCAGACTTCCATCGGCAAGTCTACCAGATCGACTTTAGAATCTTCGATCCACGTCCACAATGTTCATGGAGTACAGGGAACACACTGAAAGCCAAGCAGAAAACGACGACAGAGTACCAGGTACGTAGACGCACTACGTCTACACCCTCATAATGCCAGCATGTATCTCCAAGAACCCGCTCACAGCATCAACAAAACGATCCAGCTCCTCCTTCGGGGTATCCAACATCATGGCAATGAACCCTCTCCTCGTGATCCAAAAGCCCTCCTCCAGCATCTCAAACCAAAACAGATCCCTCAAATCCGCCCTCTCCTGGCTCTCCAATGTTCCATTTTCCCTAAAGTGCAACCCAATCAACGAACCCCTTCCGGTAAACCTCAATCTTGTCCCCTTTGTAACCTTGTTCAGCCTCTCCCTCAGGTTATCCCCCACCTTATTAAAGTCGACACATACTTCCTCCGAAAACACCTCCTTCAGCCCAGCATACCCAGCACACATCGTCATGGTATTGTTGTTGAAAGTGCCAGAGTGGGCCAAACTGCCCTTCACCCTTGGGTCATAGACTGAGTCCATGATCTCCTTCCTTCCTCCAAACGCTCCAAAGCTGAATCCACCACCCAGATACTTTCCCAGCGTGACCAAGTCTGGGCTCAACCCCAGCTCCTGCCCCAATCCGTTTGGTGCCAGCCGGGAAGTCATCACCTCATCCAGGATAAACACCGCCCCAGCTTTCTTGGCCGCTTCCTGCCCCGCCAACAGGAACTCTTTGCTGCCCGGAAGGCACCCCCCAGCACCTTGCATCCCCTCCACCAACACCGCTGCCAGGTTGCCCTCCTTCGCCGTCTCATCAATGACCCTTCTCGCTTCGGCAGCTGCCTCCTCATCCCCGTATCTCTGCACAACCACGAAATCACCCTTGTCAGCCGTATTCGGCGCCGCCTCACCTCCTCCGAAAGAGAAACAAGCACCGTGATACCCCCCGCTGAACACAACCACCTTTCTCTTCCCCGTGTAGTGCCTGGCAGCCGCCAGAGCATGGAGATTCGCTTCTGTGCCGGTGTTGGCCATCCGCACACGCTCGAGTTTGAAGCGCTGACACAAAAGGGAGGCATAGCGGGCTTCGTAAGTGGTGGTGGAGCCGAGGGAGAGGCCGATGTCGTCGAAGGTAGAAAGGATGGCAGTGCGGATGACGGGGTGAGAATGCCCGTAGAGGCCGGCGGAGAGCTCGCCTACGAAGTCGGTGTATCTGCGTGGGATGAAGCTATTAGTGATGAGTGAGGGGGTTTGATGGCCGCTGGTAATGAGAAGTCACTCACTTGTGACCATCTTCATCCCACACAAAGGTGCCTTTTCCATGTTTCATGCAAAGTGGGAACGGAGAAGTGTGGAGCAAGGTGCGGGTGTTGCCGCCTGGGAGCGACTCAACGGCCAGTTCATGTTGTTTCTTGGAGAGGGGATTGTTGGCGACGTAGCGAGACTGGGCAGCAGCGAGGGCTTTCGCTGCCTCTTGATGGCTGCTGTTAAGGCAAGGACCAAGGTCAGAGTTGGATGACATTTTTGTAATTGGGTGATGGAAGGGCCAATGTTCAAGTCATGGCCCGTGAAACTCGCTGACACGGGGATTTGGTTGCAGGTACAGCTGGCGGTTCCCACAGCTGAAGTGGCATACCTCAAAATTGTCCAGTCCGGCGAGATTGGTGAGCATCCTATATGTCCAATCAACACATCACAAGTTGAGATGCCTCATTACCCCGCTTTATGGTGCGGAGGAATCCTTCAGGTTCCCATCAGGCACCTTTGGAGGATTTCGGATTCTTGTCCTCCAACGGCCCATACACTTTCTGTCAACAAAACCCGCGATAATAGCACCATATTTCTTGTTAGCTCTATCGAAGTTTGTCGACAATCCTCTTCAAGCCAAAGACTGCCTGGGTATCTGCATTTCGCGAAGATGTGGTTGATCCGGTGTTCGGATTTCGCTCTTGTGCGCTTCGACGGCATGATGAGCCGCGAACCTTCGAAACGGCCCAAATATATAATCCTATCTCACACATGGGGAGATGAGGAAGTCACATTTCCGGACATGACAAACATCGAGGCTGCTAAACGGAAGAAGGGCTGGGTCAAGATCGAAGGGATATGTCAGCTGGCGCGGGGGAGCAACATCGACTATGCTTGGGTTGACATCTGCTGTATCGACAAGAGCAGTAGCGCCGAGTTGACCGAAGCCATCAACTCCATGTATGCCTACTACCGCGAAGCCTGGGTCTGCATTGCATACCTTGAGGATCTTGAGCTAGGCAAGGAATTGCTGACCGAAGAGCAACTTGGGCGTTGCAGATGGTTCACCCGCGGCTGGACATTGCAGGAGCTTATAGCGCCTAAAAGTGTTTGGTTTTATGACGCAGGCTGGCAATTCCGGTGTGGCACATCAGAAGTGCTAGGGCCCATACAGAGCATCACGAATATCGACAGGCGCGTTCTCGGGAGAGAGCGGCCTCTCGATGATATATCAGTCGCACAGAAGATGTCCTGGCCGCGCGGAGAACCACCACACGGATCGAAGATCGGGCGTACTCGCTCTTGGGCATATTTGGAGTGAACATGCCTCTGATTTATGGTGAAGGGGAAGGCGCTTTCCGGCGACTCCAAGAGGCCATTTTGCAGCAATCAAACGACTTGTCCATCTTCGCGTGGCAAGATGAATCATCGCCATCCGATGACCTTTGTGGTGTCCTGGCTCCAAGGCCGGAAGCCTTTTCAGCAGCCGGAACAATAGAGCTCATGGACGACCCAAACATACCCATTCCTTCGTTCACCGTCACGAACGCTGCGGTCGAGATGTCAACTTCGCTGGGCATTCATCATGGTGGCGCAAGTCCAATGATGGCGCCGGAAAGCGGCAATCGCTTATTACACCTTTATTGTACAACGTCTATACGCCAAGACATGGATTCTAGTCATGACAGCAACGAAACTCACGTCGTTTTCCTAGAGGTACTCCTCATCTCGACGCATCATGGCCTTTTGCGATCCAGCGGTACCGGTATGTGTGTCTTCAGACAATCTCAAGTCAGGTTCCTTGAACCAGTCGAAGTGGTTCTGCCAAAATCGGTCCCAAAAAGCATTCTGCGCCTAACGAGCGAAATCAAGCAGGATACGGACTGGGAACAGTGGGGAGGTTGGGAAACCATAGCGACTGATATTTCCGAGCTAAAGGAACACCTGTACCCCCCCGCGCCGATAAATGCGACACATTATCCAGAGCACCTCTTCGTTCCCTGGCTCAACTGTTCCCGAATCAACAACAACCCGCACTTCGTTGGTGTGGTCCGGATAGGCGTCCTCACGCCCAGCAAGAGAGAACACGAGGCTGTCTGGCTTGTGTGTGGTAAATCTCCCAGAGAGGATGGTGAAACCGAGATATGGGCTACCTTGTATACGAAAGATATGGTTGAGTCCGGACTCCTAGCCGATGTTGGTGTGTATTGTGTCGACGATTTCTGCAACCCACTGGCAATCTCAAACATTGGCAATCATCTTCGCAATCTCCGATCGGGTTCAGATTGGGGAGAAACCACCGCGACACAGCAAAAGTTGGTAACCAGGGAGTTGAACGGGATGCCCACGGAAGTCTCCTGGTCAACAAGTCGAGAACCCGATCGAAAGGTGTGGAAGCATTCCATCCGTATTCATGCATGGCCGCAGCGGCCATAAAAGAGATAAAGTCTCTTGATCTTGTCTGATGAATCGGGGTTTCCGACTATCTGCGGCTTGGCCTGCGTCTCAAAGCATTGACCCAGCGGTCGGTGATCACAAGCGGATTAAATAGACGAGGTAGAAGGGGGATACACTGCGAATGAAGCTTGGGATAGGTAGCCAGTCTTGACGTGTCACCAGGGAGGGAATAATAAGAACTTCTAGCATAAGGGAAGATTACTGGAACCAGATAGGGATCGTCGTATTGTTGTACATGGGGTATGCTTGAAGATTCTTGGAACTATTCCGCGACTGGCCGGGCCCGCTCCTTCCAACTGCGTAACTTCAAGACTAGACAGCCATGAAGGGGCTCAAAGTTGAAGATGACGCTGCCTCTCTTGTATGTGAATACCAATCGTAGTGGACCAATGGCGAATTCTTGGCTTGATCGCAAATTCGTACTCGGGCAAGCTCACCAACTCCTCCATGAACGGGCCCATCTGGCCCCTATCCGACCTCAAGAAGTGCGTCTCGATACTGTGAACAACAGCCAGCGAGTCCTCGTTGGCATACAGACCAGCAAAACGCATCTCCTCTAGCAGGTTGAACACAGCCTCCGCGTCGCCATAGCGGTGCCAATGGACGTGGGCCAAGAGGTTGTAAAAGGGCGTGCTGGCGCCGAGGACGTAGCTGGCTAAGCCGAGCTCCTTAATGCGTGGCAAGATGTTCAGTGCCAACGGTGAAGAGCGGGAGAACGCGGTGTCCATGAGGCGCAGGCCGTAGAGGAGATAGGCGGGGTAGAGAGGGCCGTAGAGGTGCATGGAGAGTCTCTCCTGGCCTGGTTCGAACTCGTAGCCGTACTCGTAGTCTCCATCTTCTTGCACCTCCTTGGTCTTGCGCCCCGTCTTCTTCACAGGCGCCTCGGACTCCCCGGACCGGTCGGCGATACCCAGCTTCTTGACCATGGAGAAGACCTCCTCTTCCAGGATGTCCCACAACTGGAAGTCGGAAGTGGCAGCTCTCATCTTG
>HF970695.1:58242-87553 GCA_000604205.2 Neurospora africana FGSC 1740
TTGAAAATCAATAGCCCGAGTCTATACGGTAGCCTTACCAAGGAAGTTCCCTCCATTGTGCAGCTTCAATGCAGGTGCATTCATGGGCGTGCCGATGGTTCCTGCCGCCGGTGTTAGCAACACGCAGCATCAACTGCCGTGGGTGTCCTCATAATTCCCTTCCCTTCTGTTTCCTCTTTCCACATACTATCAGTAGGTAATCGGCAACTCCAGTCTCCGTCCTGCCGTAACACTTTGTTGACATTCTCAAAGTACACCATTGTCACTCTCCGTAATTCGGCGTTGTGTATTGCCTCGTTAGGTACCCCGCATTCGCCCCGCTAGCAGCTACGTTAGCGCCCGACTCCGTATATCATGGATCCTCTCGAAGTGATGAGAAAGCTGACATGAAATGTGCCCCAGTCATTATCTCGAGTCGTCAAGCTTCGAAGCAAACCTCAACCACCTACGGCTGACGAGCAACCATCATGTCCACGTCTCAACTCAGCATCGAAGACTTCAAGCGCACCCTCACGGCTTTGGAGAGCCAGATATTTGCCTCGGTCCGAAATACTCTATGTCAAGCTTGCCATCCCATATCCCTGCGCCTAGACGAGATACTCAACACGACCGACAAGTCAGACTTCCATCCCGGAACCCGCGACTCGACCGACAACATAAGACTTGCAACTATCGATCATGTCTTTTCCAGCTACCACGAGTGCAGTTTCTGCTCACTCATCCTTCGTCTCATCTTGCGGGCCAAAGAGAGGCATCTCTATCACGAAATGAGGTCAACACCAATGGTTGAGGACACGCTCACAACCATTAACACGATCAAGGAAGTTTTGAAGTCATTGGGAAGCACCACCGTCTCCAAAACAAGTTCAATGGCCAACTCAAGCTCATCGCTATCGGATGACTTCGAGATATTTGACCCTGAGGACCTGATACTCCAGATTTCCGTCGACGCTGTTTGTGATTATGGCGCTATATCACTCTGGCTCCCCTTGAGTGACTCCGAAGACGTGGACGACAACGAATTTCAGCTGTTCCTGCACCCTGAAGACTACCGAGCGATCATGGCCGACGCCCAAAACCCAGAGGCTACACTGATGATACCGAAGCCACTTGACCGGAATACACGAGACATGGTCTTGATGAAGCGCTGTCTCGAATACTGCCGCAAGAACCATGACAGGTGCAACCAGTCAGCGGCACCAAATACAGAAGCTTTGCAGACGGCCCCGAGCAGGCTGATTGACGTCGTCGATATGAGATTAGTACCCACTAATCCTGGCATTAACGGCTATGTGGACCTTCAACAAGTCGAATACGTCGCTCTCAGCTATGTATGGGGAAGAGATCCGTTCTTCACCCTGCAAAGCCCAAACCTCAGCACCCTGTGCGACAAAGACGCCTTCCGAGATCCCGCCATAAAGCTTCCACAGACCATCCTGGATGCCATCGAAGTTACCAAGTTCTTAAGCTATCGATATATCTGGGTTGATAGCCTCTGCATTGAACAAGACTCTACTGAGGATACAGTTACTCAGATCGGATCGATGCACGTCATCTACGCCCAGGCTAGCCTTACAATTGTTGCAGCCGTCGGAGACAGCGCACAGCACTCTATCCTGCACATAGATCCGAATCAGCTATCGAACAAGTACCATACTGTTGGAGGCCTACGCTTCTGTCTTGACAGGCCCGAGTTCAAAGAAGTTGTAGCATCATCAACATGGGCAACAAGGGGATGGACTCTTCAAGAGATAACGTGCTCTGACCGGTTCATCTTCTTTACACCAGAGAGAACGTACTTCAGCTGTGCACTTGGTAACTGGACCGAAGACTTGCCTTTGGATGAAAGCATTCCTCTTGATAAATATCAACGCTATTTACGGGATGAAGACCCCAAAGGTTTGGGCTTGGATATGGAAGTTGGAGGCGATACCCAAAAGGCTTCAGCAACTTATATCTCCATGGCCGAAAAGCTTTCCACAAGAAATTTTACGCATGATAAAGACATCCTAAAGGCGTCACTGGGAATGTACACAATGTACATAGTTGACGGCCTAGGGATGGCGGTCGCTGGCCTTCCCCTGTCCTATCTTGGGGCAGCTCTAATGTGGCAACCAGATGGTGTCCTAAGCAGGCGACGTTGTGAAGGGATTCCATCTTGGTCTTGGGCTTCGTGGACAGGCCCCATTTCTTACCCTCGCGGGAGGTTTGACGGTCTCAATATAGAACTTACTTCGGACTGGTTTATTGATGCTCTGCGGACATCACCAGGGTATATCCCTTACCTTCAAGTAGACGCAAGGATGGCGCGGGTTGCCCAACTTATGCTCCGATCACCAGGAAGGGAGCCTAGACATCACTATGTTGGGGATAACCCTCCGCCGTTCTTGCGTCGGCGCATCGTCACTCCTGAAGAGCGCTGGCAGCAGGACCTTGCCATGGCCGAGAAGACGGTATTGGCGTTCAGAGGTACAATCTGCAGCTTTCCAATTCGGCTCCGAGAACGCGGCCATACCTTGCAAACATCCGGTCAAGTTCACTTTTGCTCCATCCTCTCTTCGCCTGAAGCATCGGAAAGTAGGGACAATGGTGAGCTTATTGGGGAGATGAGAGTCGACTCTGGGACGCTGCTGTCCTTCTTCCCCGATGAGTTCTCAACAGCAGCCTCCAACATGGGCATTGCGACAACCGTGGAGTTGCTTTCTTTTGGTCACCTGGACTTCTCCCTTGAACACGTTCAGAACATTTTGTATCTGAACAGATATAGTCGGCGAGGCAACTTCTCCCGGGAGTTCCTGGCCTTGGTGGATGCCAATCCGGACATGGTGCTCGTCATGTGGTTGTTCCGACACCCCGGGCAGCCTCTCATAACGTCCCGGGTCGCTGTTGGTTACGTTCTCCGAAGCCGATGGGACGAAGAAGTGAAAGAGCGTGGGCGAAATCGGGAGTGGATCAGGCTTCATTGAGTTCGGATCGAGTACGAGCTCATATATATCTGCATGGTGCTTTCCGTCTGCCTTTTTTTTTTTTGACTACTCCCACCATTGTCAAGGAAGTTTGTTTCAAGAACACGACACTCAAGAAAGTTCTCTACCAACTTATCCGGGCGACCGGCGGCCGCCATATAACATCACGATATGCATGGAATCGGCGCTCGAGTGGATGTGGTTGGCGTCAACTGACGTAAAGAATAGGACTGTTCCAGAACCGTGGTGTTCCACCTGAACAAGTAGAGCAAGGGCACCGTACCGTGGTAGCGGGAAGGATCGTTGAATGCAGTGTTACCCGATGTACACCTCTCGGAGATAACGAATAGGAACATATCTTCCTCGCTGACATCGAACGTTCGCCCATGTGTTGCTCCCGTCGGTCTCGATGGCTGCGCCGCTTTTCTGTAGGATCGGAATCACCAAACCACACTTCGCATCACCCACTCGACTCACACCTCCCATCATGGCGGCGCATGGGAATGATTGGCTGATAGGGCTCTCTTGAGGGGATGGCCTGACATCATTTCATGCAGGCTACCTTGGCGTTGGTCAGCCGGTCAAGCCCTTTTGGACCAGACGCCACTTTTACGGCGGCATTGGGCATGAACCTTCAGCTCCGGTGCTTTGGGGCTCCCTCCTGTAGCTCCGCATCAACAATTCCATCACTCCCTCTATCTATCAGTACCTGCCTTTTGCCTGTAGCACGACGACGACAACCTGCACCCACTCTCGTCATTGTCGCATCCGGTCCCAGACTTGCCTCGAACACATTCAGTCTGGAACTTGGCTGTGTATCCAGGTTGCCATGTCGTCAACTCGACCGAATGTGTTCCGGGTTTCTGGCATTCCAGCAAACAATGATGCCGGAAACTCAGTTCAGCAGGATGCAGAAGCGTTTCTCCTCGAGTTAGTCCAGGACAAGTTTCAGGATAACGAGCGCGGGCAAATCGAGGCGGACATTCAGATCATACCCTCCTGTACTGTTTCTAGCAACATCGTCAATGCCCTGGTTGAATTTTCACCAACAGAACCGGAGTTCTTGAAGTCCTCAACAACCGAGAGTCTAGCCTACGAATTCTGAAGAGGGTGAACGGCAAGAGGGTTTTTGTCTATTTTGATCTTCATTTCGCTGGCCTCACACAACTATACCCTACGTCTTTTGCTCAGAGTGTTACTGTCGAGTAAGTTGTGCTCTCACCGCGTCCGGTCCTTTTGGCTTCGAGCTGGGCAAGCGCGTTCTAATATGGATAACTTCTACACAGCATCATCGCCATTACGGGTCTGGGTGGGCATGCATATGGCTCCTGGAGGAGTCGAACAAGCCCCGAGATGTGGCTTCGTGACTTTTTGTCGGAAGATATGCCCCGCTGCCGAACAATGACATACGGCTACAGCTCACAGCTCTTGAAACGAGGCGTTGAGAAAGTAGAGGATTACCGACGCCATTTCTTGGAAGAGATCATCATTGCCAAAGACTCGGAGGAGGTGAGAACTTGTCAAGCATCTTCTGAAGCACGGCATGCCACTCCTTCCCGTCCCTGCTACTGACCAAATTATGTTGCAGTTGCGCCAGAGGCCGATCGTGTTCATTTGTCACAGCTTTGGGGGCATCATTCTTGCCGAGGTTCGTCATACATACCGTTGAAAGATTTTCACCATGTACATGGATTGACAAGGCACGTATCTGTTACTTCAGGCCCTGGTCCATGCCAAGTTGACCCGTGATACCAATCCGGACATGGAAGCTTTGAGCAAAGCCACCTACGGCATCTTTTTCCTGGGAGTTCCCCATAGGGGCCTCTGGGTAAATGACATGCTGGACATGCTTAGAGCTATTCACCCAAATCACCCACGGGAGGAACTTGTGAAGCAGCTCCAAGTGGATTCGCCATCATTGAAGACCCAGCTGGACAGATTCAGGAATCTTTGCCATGACTATGAGTTAGTGAGTTTCTATGAGCTTGGACAAACAAGGGAGCTTGAGCTGGTAAGTGACAACTCGCGTCTATGAGCACTTGGGAAGCGTAGGGGGTGGCCTTTTTCCTATGTACCATTTCTCGATCCCCCATTGGTTTATTCTCTGGCCATCTAACGCATCCCGATTTCCCCTCCGCTCATTGCATTTGTGCAAGCCTTCCTCTCATCTGTTGTTCTTTCCCCTTTTCTGTCTATTTTTCTCTGTGTACCCTTATCTCGTTCTTCTTGATACTTACTCATCCACAACAGGACGTGGCCTCAGGGCGAGTTGGAAGAAGCGGCCAGTTCAGAACAGCCGTGACATCCGAATCCGCGATGCTCCAGCTGCCAGACAGCAAAGAGAAGAAGTTCGGCTTTCCCGCTGACCATTCTGACATTGCGAAATTCAGCGAGAGGTACTCCGGTCCTTACAAGATTGCGATTCGTTATCTGAATATCTTCGAGAAGGATTCACAGGAGGTGGTGCAGAGGAGATTTGGGGGCAATGAACTGCTTCGACCGGAGCAAGAGACATCACAAGCTTGGCATGAAAGTTAGTACGCTCTCTAGGTTTGATTTACAGTTTTATCCCGAGTCATGTTTACAGCTTCCCCAGTCCATACAGACGAATACTAATAAATTGTCCCAAGTGATGCCCTTGGATTCAAGACGTGAGGAATGCTTGAAGTCCTTGTTATTCGACGACATGCATGTTCGGAAAACAAGTATCAACATTGCCCATCCAGCCACTTGCAGCTGGCTTTTTGAGACCGATAAGTTCCGACAGTGGCAAAGCGCTCGATGCTTTGAGGACTTCAACGGCGTCCTCTGGATCAAAGGAAAACCCGGTGTCGGCAAGTCAACACTAATGAAGCACATGCTTCTCCACTTCGAAAAGAGCGGAGATTACCTGGTAGCCGCGTACTTCTTCAACGCTCGGGGTAGCGTTCTTGAGAAATCACCTTTGGGTATGCTTAGATCCTTGGTCTATCAGTTGCTCCAGCTGGACGGCAGCGAATTACTCTGGCGGCCCTTTTGTGGCATCCACAAAGAAAAGCTCAGAATGACTCAGGGAGGAGGGGTTAAATGGACACAAGATGATCTCTCAGACTTCTTGCTCCAGCACCTTCCCTCATGCGAATTTTCAAAGCCACTGTTAATCCTTGTCGACGCTCTGGATGAATGCAACAAGGAAGAAGTTCGAAGCATGGTCCAATTCTTGGAAAACCTTAGCGGTCACAGTCGACACGGAACCGCGTCGCTGAAGCTGAGGCTTAGAATTGGTCTTTCCAGTCGCCATTACCCGGAGATCAGCATGCGGCGCCAAATTGGGCTAGTCGTCGAAGCTTGCCCTGGGCACGATAAGGATATTGAGAGATATGTCGATGCCAATCTGAAGACGGACGACGATGACATAAGATCCGCTGTCGTGAAACGGTCGTCGAGTATCTTCATGTGGGTCGTGCTTGTTGTCAGGCTGTTGAACGAGGCTCATGACCACGGTCAAGTTCAGCTAATGCGCAAAAAGCTCGAGGAGATTCCGGCAGACCTCGAGGAGCTCTTCGAGCAGATCCTTATTAAAGACAACCAAAATATGGATGCCACGGTACTCACTCTGCAGTGGGTTCTGTTTTGTATACGCGGTCCGCTCAAAGCTCGTGAGCTGTATTTTGCGGTCATATCTGGAGTAGAACCAGGCTCATTGGGCCAGTTGCTTCAAACCAACATTAGCGACGAGAACATTCATAAGAGCATCAAGTACTGGTCCAGAGGGCTTGTCGAGATACACAAAACCTCTGGCGCCATAGCACAATTCATCCACCAGTCCGTGAGCGACTTTCTCTTGCGCAACGGAAGACTTGGAAAGCTTTGCCCAGCGCTCCTAAGCAATCCAGTCGGGATCTCCCATGACAGGCTCAAAGACTGCTGCGTCAAATATCTGGAATGTCCGGAAGTTCCTATGGAGTCTCCGATACGCCCAGTATCCCTAACCCATTTTTGTGAGACCGAATATGTGGTGTGGGGGCCCTTGTACAAATATTATTTTCTGAAATATGCAACTACGAAACTCTTTTTCCATGCCGAAGAAGCACAGAAGTTGGGTGTGGGCCAGGAACACTTTTTGGGGCAATTATGCTCAGAGGACGATGCATTGAGCTGCCGACTTAAGGCCTTTCCGATGCGCTTTGAGTGGCTCGATCAAGTCACAATCGATGAACTTACACACTTAGGCATGGAAATGGAATCAAAAGCAAGTGTTGCTTACTTTCTACTGGTCCATGGCCCTGGCAACTCGACGACACTTTTCGAAGCCCTCCTCAGGGGTGCCAACGACCCTGGTCTTAACGTACAAGGCGGGTTGCTTGACACCCCTCTTCAAGCAGCTTCGGCTAAAGGCCTGTATAAAATTGTTAGGGTGCTCGTGGATAAGGGTGCCCAACTCAACTTGACAGGAGGGGTGTACGGCACCGCCTTACAAGCAGCTATTGCCAAGAGACACACAAGGGTTGCCGGTTTCCTGCTTAACGCAGGCGCAAATGTCAATGCACAGGGAGGACAATATGGAAATGCCCTCCAGGCGGCAGTGGTTGTCGGAGATGAAGAGATGGTCCTCAGATTGTTGTCGCTTGGGGCTGACGTCAACGCCAAAGGTGGCAAGTATGGTTCAGCGCTGGAGGCTGCGGTTGCCAGATGGGATCAATCCAGTAGAATTGTTCACCTGTTGCTCAATCGGGGTGCCAATCCAAACATCACGGGCGGGCTGCTTGGGAGTGCTCTTCAAGCGGCGGTCACTTGTGGACACGACGATGTTGTTGATCTGTTAATCCAACATGACGCCGATGTCAATGTGCAAGGTGGCCTCAATGGAACTCTACACATTGCATTGGAGAGGTCGCAGCAGAACATGGTAAAACAGCTACTGTTGCGGGGAGCAGATGTAAACATTTTGGGGAAGAACTGCTCAGATTATTGCACATGCTATGAATCAGAGCAGCGGGAATTGGCCGACTTCTTTAATATCGAGGACGATGAACCTACATGTCCTGCGGGGAAGCTGACTGCGGACGTGAGACATGGGTGCTTTAATGCATTGTCAATGCGTGTAGGCGACGAAACGCCACTTTATTGCGCAGCCAGGAGCCGGGATGCGAACATCGTCAAACTGTTACTTGAACAAGGGGCAAACGTGAATGCCCCAAGTGGTGTCCTCAAAACGAAATTGCCTTTTGATGGATTGATGATCTCGTCAGAAGTTTCTTCCTCTATCCTCACTGGACTAACACCACTTCATTATGCCACTACTTCTGAGGATCTTGCCACAGTTAAGGTCCTTCTGGCCTTCAATGCGGATGTCACAATACGAAACGCACGTGGGGAAACGGCACTTATCTTGGCATCAAGAACTGGCAGCGAGGACATCGTAAGTGTGCTACTCGCCAGCGGATCCGACATTTCAGACAGGGACGCTCTTGGAAATACCCCGCTCATTATCGCAGCCCGACAAGGCCACGTCAACACGGTGAAGTTGTTGGTAGAGAGAGGAGCCGACGTCAATGCACGGGATTGTCTCGGCAGAACGGCTCTCTACGTAGCAGCCTACCACGATCAAACTGAAGCTGTTCAATATCTCCTCACCCTACCTCCCTCAAAACTGGAGCTCAATACTCGAGCCGGGCTGAAAGCTACTGAGATACAAATATCGGAAACTGATATCGAGATGTTGAATATTAGGGCAGGCTCGTACCATGCTTCATTCACCCTTGAAGGGTCAGCGCTGAGTGTCCAGCGGATCTGCATGAACGGCGGTACAATGTCATTAGAGCTTCGTGGGGACAGCCCTGGAGTTCGCATATCAGAACTTGTGGTCACTGGCGGGTTCCTCTACGTGACCGTATTGGGAAAAACCCCTGAAGTCTGCATTGAAACGTTAATCGCCGAAGGTGGATATTGCTCCATACAAGCACAAGGAGGGCCCGCATACATCCAAGTACGAAACCTTGTTATTAGAGGCGGCAACGTTGACGTTGATATCACGCCGACAAGTGGTGATAACAGAGTGCGTATCCGCGACTTTGAGATTACGGGCGGTTCGCTTCATGCTATATCCGGTTCAACAGAAACTGCCTGGGGACCCCCATTTGAACCCTTCATCATTGGCGCCAGACATGGCTTCCCACCGGAACCACAATCGAAGCACAATGCGGATGCACAAGAACAGACAACATCTTACGAGGATATGATGGACCTCGATGAAGTACCAGTTCAGATAAAGTGCTATGGAAAGCCGTGGGGGAGGTTTGGAAGCCGGATCTGGATCATGCCCGAGGTTGATGTGGATGAATATACTGATCACGATCACTTCGATCATGAAGGAGGACTCACGCCAGCCGAGATCACTCTTCGAAAAAGGACTCATTGGAAAAGGACTCGCCCGGACCACCCTCTTGGGGACCATTTCAAACCTTTACACGAGTACGACGAATATTATTACACAGGCAACTGAAGCTATTATTCTCCTCTAGAGTCGCAGGAAGAACCGGACCTTCGCCATTTCCTCGTCTCATTGTCTATCATTTTCTCCTGGTTCCTGCTGTCATTTGTTTTTAGGGAACTCTACTGTGTATTGGTACCACCGCTCTTCTTACCCTATACGCGCCTATGACACCAAAATTTTCGGCAATACTTAATCTCCTATAAAGCTTCAACACCTGTCAGTATTTGTCTTACGCACCATCTGGAGACCGGGGTTCCAGACGGGCCCTAGCGCATGGAAGAAAGAGAGTAGCCAGATATACTCGTGGTCGCCAGGCTTAGGTATGCTCACAATGATATCTTCCCTGTAGTCCCCATGGCGTCGTACGCACTTGGTCGAGATCGTATACAGGAAACGACTCCGGGGGCCACTGGACTGGCAGGTCGGTTGCATCCCAAATATGGGGGTTCGCCCAGGGGGGTCCCGGTGGGACAGGGGAAAGATGTCTGGTTCTTCTTGTGCGCGCCATTTGAAAGTGGTGACTACAGATAACAGGACGTGTGAATTTGTAATGGGAGAAGAGAAAGGCGCGGTTGAGGCTCAGGAAGTGGGGTTTGTCTGTGTCTTCGCTGGGTGGTGATTGGGTGAATGCCATGCAGTTGAACCATGCCGGGGTATTAGTCACCACTTTCTGTTGACATGCGGCTGAAATCCGGACTCATATCGGCATTCCGTTAATCCATCACGAAGTTCCTATCAGAACGGGACCGCTTACTGCCCAGCCCCCTTCCGGCCTCTACACTTGGCCAGTGGTGGTTGGATGGATTCCCGTCTCTGGGGGGCTTGAGGAGGTTACCTAAAGCCGACCCAAAGTTGCATCGCGCTGCCCAACCAAAGAGGGACGCCCACTAAAGGATGGAATTCCACATGTAGCTAGCGGATCGCCAGTGCCGGGGAGTTTACGGATCATCCACCAACCACTGCAGCTTACTGTAGCGGGAAAGCGGGAGGACAACGTGCATATGTACTACTGTACCCATGGATCCGCTGGTTCATGTGAAAGGATCCGGACTTGGTTGCATGTGCAGCGAACCTAATACACTAAACCGGGTTGATAACCAAGAATTTGCGGCGATTGCCGCTCAGTGCCGCCCATGGTTCATGAGCAGATCCGATTCCAGCAATAGGAAGCCGACTATGGTTGAGTTTGCTCAACGCCTATCTCTTAGAGGTATCGAGTCTGGTCATGACGAGATCAAGGAAACATCTTGCAAAGCATTACACCCATTTGAGGCTGAAGGACGGGAGGCGGGATTCAAGAAAGAGCAATGCTCAAAGCTAACAGAGCCTCGCGCCACGACATAGGTAGGCTCCAACAGGGATCGTCCGCTTAGTCAATAGCACAAGGGCTATCACTATCTAGATTCCCTTCCAGGCTTGAAGAAGCTGGTAAAAACCCCCAGCTCAGCTGAAGCAGCCCAGTAACCCAACCAATTGAGAGAAACGTCAAGATAACTTTACCTCATAGACGCCCGGGTGGTCGGCCCGGGCCACAGCGGCCTGCCTGGCCTGCGCCAGCTGACAATGTCTCACCCTATGAAAATTGGACGATCGACGATTCTTCCAACGACGATGCAAAACATTCTGGCAGAATGCATGATCGCACAGCAGCTTGCTGCACCTTCGACAGGCCGATGCTGTGAGCTCATGCAAGATGCACTGACAACACATACCGAACCCTCCCTACTAGTGCCAACAGCCTCTGGAAGGGACGCGAACACGAAAATTGAGGCTCTTTCGGAAAGTAGGCTGGGTTCTTGTTCATTCGCACGATATGCATTTTTGAAGAATGATTGTGAAAACAGGATGGACTTTAAAAGGTCCAGCCAAAGCTCATGATCTGTCGACAATGTTACTTGTGCTGTAGTCCCTCTTCATCTCATTTCTTCATTCCCTTCGTCATTGATACCCAGATTCCTTACAATGGCGGGCATCCTCGAAAGCGTGCCGACCGTCATATCAACTGCTGTAGTCGCATACGAAATTGTCGAGACAATCGTTGAACTCGCCCAAGATGCAAAGAAAATCGGAAAGCAGATGAGGGCTGATGCTTTGCCTTTTCGAGCATTTGGGGATTTGGTCGAGACCGCCCAGTACTCAATCAGATTCCGTCTCCCCCAAGACAACTCAGAAGTCATCTCGGATATGCGTGCCCGACAGGTGTTGGACAAAATGGAACAAGAAGCATCTGACTTGAAAAAGGACATCGAGGAGGAAAAGAAGAAGATCAAGAGACTGCAATCCAAAATCGGCGACCATGCGATTTATGCTCTTCGCTTCTATGCCGCCCACAGATGGAAGACTATCAGGAAGCCGAAGCTCGAGCTTCTCCTGCCCCGGATGGAACAGCTGAAGTCGACTTTGCAGCTGATCATCGCGGTTATCCAACTCGAAGTTCTTTCTCGAAACGGGGGTCCCTCCCGCGGCGAATCCAGGCTCAATGAGATGTGAGTGTATTCCCTATCGACGAGCCAATTGTCCGATGTTAACTCACACCTCTGCAGCGAGGAACTCAGGAAAGTGATTGGGAAACACATCAAAGCCATTGGACAAATCCGACAAAACTTCTCGAACCAGGCAGGAATGAACGGGGAGAGAGACTCGGCCACAGGGATCTGTTACCTCGCCTACATCTTGGCTACAACAGGCAGAGTCCCAGACCCACGCCCTGCTAAAGTAGACTTCACCCGGTGGACTGAACAGTCAATCATGGGAGTCGACCCCCGTCGTTGGGCGCCTCCACCAGACAGCTTGCTAGCAAGTGCTCCCATCTGCCCTCATTGCTATCGCGACACTAGCACGACGAACGGCAATACCTCAAGCCGCAATACCTCGCATGGTAGCTCCAGACAGGTAGAAAGGGACTTGCCTCCATTACCACAAGAGCCTCCGCAGCGGCAGGAGCCAGCAGCTTCACGGCCCCAGGAAGAGATTCCAGTTGTGGCTCCCGTTCCCGACGACACAAGTTCCATATACGGAGACCATGAACCTCGGCATGCTGTGACACAACCACAGCCGGAGCCGGAGCCGGAACGAATCCCGAACCCCGAGCCAAGCCAGTCCCATACTCTTCCAGTGTTCGATCCAAATCCGTTGCTGGAGAATATCCGAGAACAGCCTTCGGGATCGGAGCTTCCTCCCGCCGCCAATGATCCACCCAGAGGACCTGGGAACCAGAATCTTGGCGGACCAATTTACAGGCCAAGGTCACGATCACCCCGACCACGGCAACCCACCACCGTTGAAGAGGTCCTTGTTCAACGGGGCAATGGCAATGAATGGGATAAGCAGCGTGTGAGATTCGACCCGAATCTTGACATCCGCAATGGACACGGTGCGAGAGGCGCCGAAGTGCCGTACGGTGGTCTCATCTCCGAGAGCTATATGGATAGCTTGTCTCTGAGAGGAAGTGCCAAGTGGTTCAGCCATGAATTTGAGTTCCCCTATGACGATGAGCACCGCGCACTTACAGGCATCGGGACGGTCGTTATCGAGTGGAGGAAACAGCCAGGTCTTGATGATTGGGACGATTTGGTCGTGGAAAAGCACAAGGTGAAGTGCATAGTTTGTCGGGAGATGCCTTGTGAAGAGGATGTTGTTTTGAAGCACCAACATCTGAATGCCTGAAGGCCTGAAGTATTGGAGTATGATGAAAAGAGGTATAAAAATTGGCGGTGTTAGCGGAAGATTGTCTTCGTGCTGAGGTTCTTCAACACATTCGTTTACGGTACTCTTTCCTTTGTGTTTGACAGCTAAAACAGGGGTTAGCATTAATCGTTGTGAATTAGATGGCTGGTGAACAGTATATGTAGTTCAGACGAGAAAGCAGAATGGATTTAGAAGCCGTGCAAAAACCAAACCCACAGTAAAGAGCCGCACTGGTGTCGGGCAGCTTTGTTGAAATGCACAAAAAGGAAACACAAAACACTCCTTGATACGATCTCCGATTTGTGGGATTCTTCGGCTTTAACGGAAAAGCTGTCCCTGTGTGCACTACGGCGGCGAGGGCGGGTACTACTGAATGGTATGCCTATGGTATCCAGCCAACGAGAAATCGCCCGCCCGCGTTGAATGGCATTGCTCTCAGTTTTCCAAGGCGTTGGGTCTGCCCCGTAGAGGTATCACGGCCCAAGCCCCTACTGCCCAGTTGTACCCAAGAAATCTGGGGAGAAACCTACCTAATCAGACGAGGCGTAAAATGGAAGGCGCAGTTACAGCTTGCGCTTCAAGTGGCCAGCACACTTGCCACTTGTCACCAATTACCAACGACGGGAGGGGCGCCGTTCTGTTTTCAGAAAGCGCTCCATCCAATGTGTACGGTGGTGATACTGCCCCTGCACGCTATTGGTTTCCTTCTAGTCGATGCAGACGGCTTCGGTCGGTAATCGCTGAAGGAAGAGAAATGGTGACAATTGGAGACACGAGGCAACTCACCATTGCCTGTTGCGGTTGTTGCGCTTCATGTACCTCCACATTTGAGAGGTATAACATTTTGCTCTTTCACTACAGTCAGTCTCTCGGGCTACAGCTTGTTGTTCTGCGCTCATCATCTGTCCCTACTTTCCAAACGATTCTTGCCACATGCTCTCGGCATGGAAGTGATCGAAGCGATAACCGCTGTCCATGGCGTTGCCAAACTCGCATACCTTCTTGCGTCCACCATATATGAGGTCGCCAAGGTTGCAAAGGACTCGGGCGCTATTTCCCAGCAACTCGACGCTGAAGTTAACTCCCTCAAGGTTTTTGTTAGTTTGGTCGAAAAAGTCGAATCAAACATCGCCCCAAGATGTCGGCAGAACCCAGATCCCGATGCTGTCGAGACGTTGCAGGCACAAGGGCCGTTTGACCTCTTGAAGGAAGAATGCGATGAATTAACCAGACTTATCGAACCTCAGCTTCAGAAGATCCACCAGTACCAAAGCGACATGTCGAAAGATTCTGAATTTGGACGTTAATTGCTTACAGCAATGAAAATCAGGTTCAGACTTGTTCCCAAGATTCACGATCTGTATCCAAGGATCGAGAGACTTAAAACGAGCTTGCTATTGGCGACGGCAACCATCCAAGCTTCCCAAAGTGAAGCAGAGGCGGGACATTTGTGAGTCGGCCCTTAGCACAAAGTTGAGAACACCTGCTGATAGCACACAGAGAAAGGATTGAACGCACTGCAATAGAGATACGAGCCCTTCTTTACCCTCATCCTCCAAGATCCCGTAACAGGAGCTCTCGGACTAGCCTTTTGACTTCAGATAGTCAATTATCCTTCCGGGGCTTTGTTACGGCTCGGGCTCCGTCCTTGCGCAGAGAAGCAATTTTGGGTCCCAACAGTATCTCTGCAGATCGCAGTTCAGTCGACAGGCCGCGTCAAACATCCGATCGTATCATTTCTTTGCCCATCAGCCGACGAAG
The DNA here is from genome assembly GCA_000604205.2 of Neurospora africana FGSC 1740. NCBI lineage: Eukaryota > Fungi > Ascomycota > Sordariomycetes > Sordariales > Sordariaceae > Neurospora > Neurospora africana. Next base: position 73,132 of record HF970695.1, read on the forward strand.
GTCGATCGACAGCTCCAAGTGGGTTTTTACCAGAAGTAACTACTCGTCAACCGTATCGTTCGCCACTGCACGGGAAATCCAGCCAAGCCATAACCCCAGGGATTCCCGTTCAACGCATTCACAGCTCGGCAACACCAGAGACCATGCGGAGGCAAAGAGATACCAGCATGGAGGCCCAGGAACGGATCTAGCGGAAGGACTTGGCGCTGTTCTTCTGCCTGCTCTGGCTGCATACGACGTATCACGCCTTATCCAGGAGCTTGCGGAATCTTCAAAGGAGGCCCGTGAACAAACAATCAGGGAAGTTACTCCTTTCCAAGTATTCAGCAATCAGGTAGAGAACGATATTCTTTCACTGAAGCTTAAAAGCCCCGAACCCAACTCAGACGTTATGAGATACATGCTGGAGCATAATGTGCTAAACAGCATTATGAAAATGGCGACAGAGCTGGGGGTCGATATGGATATTCAACGGGAAGAGATAGGAAGGTTCAAATCTGAGGTCGAAAACAGCAACCGTACCCGGCGCTTATTGGCCCTCAACGCGTGGAGGAACTACAGAAAGCCAAAGCTTGAGCTCCTACATCCGCGGATGGAATACGTGAAGTCTGCTCTTCAACTGATCATTTCCTTCATGGAGTTTGAGAGGCTTTGCCGTTCAAAAGCAACGTTGCAAGATGACAAGGCTGAACCTAATGAGTTGTGAGTGAAATCATGAACGAACCGGCACCTGCACTGATCACTAACGTGAGTGATGTAGAATTCGATTCGGGGAACTTACTGAAAGGCGTGTCCTTTCCATCATGAACAATCAAGGGCTTCATTTCACACCTCTACCGGAAAGCCAAAACCCTGATCCCGTCACGACAATCTGTTATGTTGCTTACACTATGGCCAAAACGGGCAGAGCTCCTGATGGTCCAGTTCCTGCCAATTTTGATTCCAGCTTTCTACAGTCCCGCAGATTGCCCGATGGTCAGCCTCGAACAGGCCCGGATGGCCACCTCCGGACATTGCCCGATCGACCACAGTTATTAGTTCCCTCGGAGCCCATTTCCTTACCGCTTCTAGACCAGAGACGGAGCTCGAACCAATCAGAAACATCATCTACGCAACCTTCGTCTTCACCCACCAGGCCCGGCTCATCCCCTTCGCTTTCTTCCCCAGACTCTGATCTGGCAGCCAATCATAGTCTTGGATTTCTCGCTCCCACGCAATCTGGACAGGAAGAACATCTGAATACAGCTGAACGCTCTCCCACCCCGCGGATTGAATGAGTGGAGGTGGAGATCCGCACAAAATAAGGACAGTGGCACAGCCTGCAAGCGCGACTTGATGCGTCGCTGTACATCCGTAACAAGCACTTCGCCGGTCATGTGGAGATCCACTACTTTGGGATTATTTTGCCGAAGAACTCTGGTATCTGTGTTAGGATGGCCCGGGAGATGCTGCTTCGGGATCCGGGGTTCGTGGAGAATTCAAATGGGCAAACAGGGATTCATTCAGTTGGGACTTGGCCCGCCATGAAGGAATTGGACGGGTTGGGCTCTCTTGGAGACCTGATCACTTAGATGATGAGCGATGCGATGGTACGGATTATGAAGAGGGAGTTGTCACTTTGGAAGATCCTTGTGAACAAGGCGTTGTACTAAAGGCAACGCCAGCGGCACAAAATGCTTAGGAGTGAGGGAGACAGGAAGCTGGTGAGGAAGAGTCAGATATCTTTTGTTTTTGAAGCCTTTCGCTGGTTCAATGCCATATATCCTTCATTCACTTTTTCACCTGCCTGTTGCCAATGTATGCCTTCGTCTGCTTTACCTATGCTTCCCGAGCACGTGTTTCAAAATCACGTTCGTATAACTTTCCAGCCTATTAACTACCAAACAACAAGATGAGAATACACAAGAAGAAAAACTCTCCACCTCCCTGCCATCCCACAGCAACTTCACCACTCAACTCAAATCCCCGAATCAATCTTCCTCATCTTAAATCCCGGATCGTTAGTGGCATAATCTCTCCAATCATCACACTTCATCCTCAAATCCGGCATCAAATTCGGCATGACCCAGTTAATCCGATCGACCCTTTCAAGGAATTGGATGCTGAGTCCCTGGCTCATGTGCCAAGGGATGTGGCAGTGGAACACCCACGAACCAGGGTTGCGGCCGGCCTCGAAGGCGATGACAAACCAGCCAAAGGGCGGGAGGACCGTGGTATCGCGCCGCGTAGGGTTGTCGAACTTGAGATGGGGACCTTCGACGTCAGGGTCGAAGAGGATGGGACGGCCGGGGTCGACGAGGGGGTTGGCGGTGAAACGGGAGCGGCCGAGGATTAGGAAGTCGTGGCCCTGTGCGTGGAAGGGTTGATGTTAGCTCTGTGCGACGGAGGTGGATGTGCAGGAGCAAGGGAGGAGAAAAGAAAAGAACTCACGTGGAGATGCATGGGATGCGGCGAGGGAGAGTTGTTTTGGATCACCCAGAAGGACCACTGTTTCACACGTTAGCTCCGGATCGTCGATGCAAGGGACACGGTGGTGCACGGTGATGGGTTCAAAGTAACACACCTTGACAGCTTCGGGCAGCTTGATAATGTTCGCTTGTCTCGGGAAGGTAAAGTTCCCTTCAACGACGTACTCCAACGTCGGCTTCTCCCATTGGACATCAATGGCCGAGCCGTCAACAGCCCAAAGCACCTTGGAGATGCCCTTGTTCACCTCTTTCACGTCAAGGGTTACAGCCAGGGTATCCACCTTGGTGTTGGTGAAGTCTGCCTTTGGCGCCGTCCTCGAGGTTAGGGGCTTAGAAGAGATATCATCCTCGCAGAATTGTTCAATTGCGGGTAGACCGCGATTAGTGGGAAGCCGGGGCTCATCAGCGCCCTCATACGAGACAATGGCAGCTGGATAAGGGTTGAGTGATGTGCCACAAAGGGGAGTCCAAGACAGAGTTGCGTTGAGCCAGTAGTTGTCCACCTCTTGGTCGGCCTTGATAACGACATCGTAGCGTTGGCCAACAGTGAGGTAAAGCTGGCGGACCGGGTACGGCTCTACGGGGACAAAGTCCGTCTCAATGACCGTCATGTTGTGGCCAACGATCGAAACAACAAAGGTGTTATCAGCAGAGGTGTTGACCAGCCTGAGACGATGGCGCTTGTTCTTTGTGAACTTCAATCTTGCATATTCACCTCCAGTGCCATTGGGCGCGACGTTCATCCCGTTGAAGAGGATGTTGTTACTCGGCGGAGGAGATCCGGGGACACCCTTGAGGAACGGGTCGTTGGGGTCCATCATCCGATCAACAATATGCTCAGCAGAGTCGTAGTACCAGTCGCTGATAGGGAAGACGCCGAGGTCGGTATCGTATGGGTAGGAGGAAGGGCCGTTGATCTGGATTGGGCCAACAATGCCGTTGGCATATTGCGAGGAGATGTGCGAGTGGTACCTGGAATGCCATCAAACTTTAGCGGATATGTAGATACTCGGGTGGCATGTGAACGAACCAGGAAGTCCCATGCTGCGTTGCAAGGAACGAGTAGACCCTGCTGTCACCAGGAGGGATGGGACACTCGGTGACCCCTGCCACGCCATCTTGGTTGTTGCTGTTGAGTTGGTGGAAGCCCTGCCAGTGCATGGAGGTACTTTAAAGATTGTCGGTGTCAATGGCTCGTAGTGCGGTTGGAAGGCAGAACTGACCCGTTGAACTTAAGCCTGTTTGTGACAGTGACCTCGATCCTGTCACCCCAATCCGCCTTGATTAGTGGCCCTGGGTAGCCGCCTGTTAGGATTTCGTGTTAACAGGCAGTTCAACATTGGAAAAATTGTAGGCACGTTGGCTGTATCTCACCATTGATGAGCATGGCTCCCTTCTTGATGTGACCATCTGGGCCAACCTACTCATCCACTTCGGTGATTTCCAAGTCGAACTGTAGTGTCTAGTGTGAGCATGTGGGAACCTTTGTCAATCTTGAACAAAGTTCGGGAAATCTTACCTTCCGTGTAACCCCAGTGACGGGCCATTCGTTCTCGTAGTCCGTGTTGACGTTCAACCGGGATGTCCAACAAGCACGGTTGCACTCATGGTTGCAGCTTGGAGCGGCACTAACGAGGCCGAGCAGGGGTAACAAGCCGCCTAGAAGTGGAAGCAAACGCATATTGATATTACAATAAGGTGTTGTGGATGAAGTAACGAGTGACTAGTTGGTGATGTGAAAGGGGATCAACGAGTGTAAAAAGGGGTTTCCTGTGGGGGTTAGTACGACACACAACGACAACACCCAACCGACGAGGACGATGCAAGAGCCAAGTTTACAGAACAAAGGAATCGTGAAGGAGTCAGACGCGATCAGTATACTCTGCTCGGTATAAAGGGACTTGGCAATGTTTACATGGCGACTGGCATGCTCCCTGAATTGGGTTGTTGTGAATCAACGGTGGGTGACCCGGGTGGCTGGCATGCAAGGACAAAGCTCAGCCGCCGCATCTCCCCCGTCCCCCAGATCTGGGATCTCGCACATGATGGTCGGAAACCCAGCGGGTAGACGGCAGAGGTAGACGGCAGATGTAGACCAGATCGACACCATTGCTCGAGACATGACGATGGCTTTGACCTCCCCCAGCGGTCATCACAATTGGAGGTGGGTAAGGGTTAGGGTCAAAGCTCTGAAGAAGCCAATACTTAACTGACTGATCAGAAAGATGAGAGAAGGGCGGCTGTACTAGCGGCGTCCCTCACATGGTCGTAATGTGATCAATTGGATTATCTGGGGACCGAGACAGAGAGGATGAGGGATTGACGTTGAGAAACCATGGTCATGGAGAAGGATGGGGTGGCATGGCTGTCAGCCGGACTTTGGCTTCAAGAGAAGCGAAATCGGCACTGGGGACGGGTACTACCGCGAACGGACATTTGCAGAGTCCTCCAGCCAGCCCCTAATGTCAGAATGATCGGAGGCAGTGACGAGAGATTGCTGTCGCGCGGTCGAAATCCGGGTGGAGTCCATGAGCAGACGTAGAATGCAAAAACACTTCGCGAAGGTGCTGAAAGCAGCAACCGACAGTCCAGCAATCGATGTCGGCATCTTGGGCGCACGGACCATGTGGTGAAATCAACGCTACACCACCTAAAACTTCGGCTTCGGATTTGTTCTACTCGGACCCATCCCTGGGAAGATATGCTGATTCAAAAGAGAGAGTGGAGATACAAGCAGGAAGGAAGGTGGACGTTGTGCGCTGTTCAGTTTCTCGAACTCCTTATTGACGCATCCAATGTCGGCGGCTTCTTATTCGGGAACGGAAGAAGCAAGGGAGAGAATCGTGGACAGGTGCGCACGGATCAACTTGCAGGTGTTGCGCGCCCTGACAGCGAACTGTAGGCAGAGGGAAAATTCCCAGAAGCAAGCGAGCTTCGAATTCGCAACATCGAAGCCCAAGCTTCCACATCAGAAACACGTTTGCGCCCCAGAATCCGTAAACGATTACCTGTTTCGATGTCCAAAATCTCGTTTGTATCCTGCATCGCCCATCACGGGATGCTTTGCACCCACCCTAGCCACGATGCTCAGCGTGAACCGCTAGGCCTGAGACAGCGCCAACCCTAACCCTGTGTAGAGCGCTGCCTGGGATGTCGTTTCTTTTACACATCCAACACCCACGTTATGAAGACATGGCAGTTCTTCTCAGGTACATGAAAGTTGCTCAAGGGCTCTGGAAGCTAACCAGTATAAGCATTCAAAAGACTATTCATGAGACTTGCCAACCAGCCGAGCCGTAGAGCCAACAGCAAGGCCTGGTACTTCTTCGCGCCCCCTTCTTGCTTTCAGGGTTAGGGGTGCACATGGGTGCTTGATGTCGTTGGGTGGTTGGTCAGTTGAGGTTTGATCCAACTACTTTTTCCACCACTTTGCTTTCATTATCTATCTGTTCTCATATGGACTCTGCTCACAAGTATTCGACCCAACGAGGTTCTGCCGCCTCGTATCTGGTCTGATCAAAGACGAAGAGGGGTCACGTCGTGAGACTGGCGGCTACGCTTCTACCAACATGATTCTGCTGAGACTCGAGTTCTGAATGGCAAGAATAACAAAGTTGTGAAGGCTGCTCACTATAAAGCATTCGTGAGAACCTCGTTTCCGACTTCTCAGCTTCCTCCTTCAACAGTAGCAGATTCGCCAAAACTTTCGTTGCTCATTTGGTACAAGCCTTCCGATCATAATTGCTGTCGAAATACCCCACTACAGCACTCCTAAAAAAAAATGGCCCGAAGAAGACAAAGACCCTCCAGAGCGAGAGCCCCAGAGCTTTCTACACTACCCGAAATACCCGAACCGGTGGAAACTTCAACAAGTCCAGAGGAGTTGGCAGGTAACTGGGCAAATCTCCTCGACCATTCTGGCATGCGAGGTGACTTCGAGGAGCTTGGCTTCGACCCTAGGTTCCCATTCGAATATGCCTTTCCGGAAAAGCCTTCCACGACGTTCTTTAATTTTGAAGTCTACTACGGCGACCCTGAAACTGCCAAGCGGAATGCGACCAAGTATTTCGACCAACTCAGACCGCACATTGATGCTGCTCTCCCCATCCTCGAAGAGGGTACGTTGCTCAATGGATCCCTACTTGAAATTTATTCGAGAGATGCTAACTTCTTTTCCTGCGACAGCCGATGGTAACCTTCCTAGGATTCAAAGGAGATGGAATATGACCACTAATCTGGTCCGGTCAGCTCAGCAAGGAAGAGGAGGAGAAGTGGAAGCCAGATTTTAGTGCTATCGAGAAAGCCGATGGTAACACGAAGATGAAGAAAGATGGTCCCTACAAAACCGTAAGTCGGGACATTCCCTTCATCAAATAACGAATTTCCAGGTTTCTATCAACTGTCAACTAACACTGATCTACTCCTTAGGTGCAGGAAATTGTGGAGGATGTTACCGACCTCTACACCGAAGTCAGCAGGGTTCATAATCACATGAGGGAAGTCGGGAGGATTTTGAGAGGCAGTGGAAACGTGGAAGATATCACAAATGCCTTGGGAAGCTTGACAGTTTGAGTTGACTAACAAAAGCTTGGAGGGGACTCTCAACAAAGCTGCGACGGGGAACGTCATGCAGTTCACCAAGTCTGGGATGAATCAACTGAGAGTTGCAGGGTGCGGTCAACTTACAGTCTTTACTGATGTTTTCTTTTGTTTACCTAAGGGGTCCCATTTTCATTTTCACCGAACTCCATGTTAGCATAGTAGCCCTTTCTATGCTGGTCGTCATGGGTACTTGTCATTCATTGATAGCTTTTCTTAGTCGCTAGCGGTGTTTCCTTTGAGAATTTCAAAGTCATGGACTATGTTAACCCAGTGTCATCAAGTTCTGCGCAATGCCAACGCTTGGCTGACAACCGAGAGAAGTTATGTCTTCCACCTTTCACCCAAGTTCTCGGAAAAAGGTGTCCTGACTTGATCTCGAAACCGATGATGGTTTCCGACGGGATGCTTTAATCGCATCAGACCAAGCAGCCGCATTAGTACACCTGATGGTTGGCTTCAACCAGGTATGAGATCGACATCGACCAGGCCATAGGCCGTTGGGGGCGTAAGCGCAGAAAAAAGGCAATTGATTGAGTAGCCAACCGTAGCACATGCCGGCTGATGAAATGAGGTGACACGGCCCGACTGGTTGGTGAAGTGCTTCCCGTTGCAGGAAACAATGTTGCACGACGGCACGGAAGAGATCTCCAGGGGTGCACAGGTATTTCCGGCTGACAGTTGCGGCAAAACGAATGAGCCCCCCATGGTCGTAAAGCTGTACTGTAGATGAAATGACGTCCTGACCAGCATTTTGGCACTGGAATTATTTGCTTCCCGTCCCTACCTACCTCTATATTTTGCGGTTCGTTTGCATGCATATCGCATGGTCCAGCCCGCCACCTACCTTACCTGCACCTGAACAACCACCCAAACCATCGACATGATTACCAACCAACGGTATTTGCTTATCTCCCAGAAAGGATGCCACCATTTCAATCATGATGTAGACAAACAACAATAGACACGAGTCGAAAAATGGTGCAAAAAAGAAGTGCAATATCTTCCTCAAGGACCTCGGTCACAAGTGGAATCATTCCACCTCAGGGATGTTGCCATTTACACCACCGAATTAACCACGAGTAGGCAGCCAGTCAAGGGGATTTATGTACCCCAAGGGCCCCTTCCGCATGTGCATGCGGTATACGCATACGGTACTGTACGCGGAATCGCAAACCTTCTCCGGCTACGTCACACACGGGCAGACCAATCCCGTCGTGTAACTCTGCCTTCCTCCTGGGAAAAACACCATCCTACTCCCATGGAGACCATCTTGATGATTCTCCCAGTTGCCGATTTCCCACCCCTTTCGACAAAGTTCCGACATTTGTCAGCCGTGATATGGTCACTAGCGCACCACCCGCCTCTACACAAGTTCTTTGCAGTGCCATTGGCGATGGAGTCTCTACACCATCATGCCCCGCATCGACCGATCTGTCATTTTCATTCAAGCGCCATGGCTTAAATAACAGTCGGCTACGCCCAGTCCTCCAGTATTGAAACTGGCCCACCAGCAACCTCGACATCTCACCGAAAACGATTTTACCAGAGACCGAGACGCATCTACTTTCTAGCGCCCTGTTACCTCGACCATGTCTTCCACGAGCTTCCTCCCCTGTTCCGACCCCAAGACAATCGGGTTCCTCGACCTGCCCCTCGAGATCCGCATCTTCATCTATCGCGAAGTCGTCGTCCTGCCCGACACCATCGAGTTAAGCCGCAGTCGACCCGTATTTGAGTGTCTCCAGGATGACGACACCACAGCCATTCTCTCACTGAACCACCAGACCCGAGCCGAAGCTCTCGACGTCTTCTACTCTGGGAACACATTCCGCATTGTCGCAGACGAAGACAACGAGGATCTCCTGAGGAGGCTTCCGCAGGCCGACCGCCTACCGATCCGACGTTTGGAGTTGACACACCCAGTTATTGCTTCTTCGCCGTCCAATACGATGTTATACAGACCAGATGTGGGCAACAAGACATGGATGTCTATTCTCTCGAACCTGAAAAGCTTGTGCATCATTGTTGTGGAGCCTTCGCGACTTCCGGTACATGAAGAGATTGTAGCAAGGGAGGAAGGGGAAGGGCACAACTCCATGATCTCGTTGAGCGATGTCAAGAGCTTCTATTCGCAGCTTGTGTCGCAATCCTTGGAGACTTCGAGGTACGCTGGCTTCTTTGATCCCTTGGCGTTGATGACTTGCTAATCTGGATAACCTGGACGGTAGATCTACGCTCGTCTCTCTGTTAACACTGAGGATCTGAGTTTAACTGGAGCATGAACATGAAACACATTGAGAATGAAGTATGTGCCCATGCTATGTACAGCCCATCCAGACACGTTCTTTCACATCTCCTAACACGCACATCCTCTCGTAGGGCAGAAATCCCGCGTCCCGTTACGACCGCATTCCCACACCTTACAAGCACTGCGCGTACCAGTCATTATTCTTCGTGCAAGTCGACCCCGAAGCACAGGTCGTGCACCCGGCATACCCATTACCACCACACTGTCCCCACTTCGAAACAGTGCAGCTTCCACCACCGTTACCCGTACCCGGCGTCGTCGGGGTAGTACCGCTTCCCGTTCCCGGCTGCGGGCCTGTGATAGGCATAGCACCTGGTAACTCAGTCAACCACCCATCAATATTCTCCGCAACTTTCTGCTTCTGGGAGCACTGGTTGGCCTGGGCAATGGTCTGCCGCTTGAGGACGCCGTCGCAGGTATCGCAGTTGGCGTTCATGGCCCTCTGCAACGCATCGCCCTTCCAGCCGAAGACGTAGTCGCCGTGCGTGCCGTAGCCGGTGAAGTCACCGTAGCTCCAGACGAACGGCTGGCTGCCGTCCTCGGGCCAGATGCTCTTGTCGTTGAAGGGCCTGGTGTCCCAAATGACCTCGTAAAAGAGCTGGGGAATCTTGACGGGGTGGGTAGCCGGGCAAGGACCGTTGGTCTCAAAGATGCCGCTGGAGGGGTAGGCGACGTGCGAGGAATGGTCAGCGGAGTCCAAGTTCTTGCCGTCCCAGCAGGTAGGGAAGCGCACGTTGGCCATGATGCCCTCCTTGCAGATGCGGTTGGGCATGGACTTGGTCTCGCCCGTGCGGGTGTCGAGCGCGTCCAGGCAGGTGAAGGTCAGCTGGCGGTACTGGTTGGCGGCCGTCTCGTTGCGGATAAGGGGGTCCCCAACGATCATGCGGAAGCCGGGCTGGAAGGCGGTCACCTTGGACCCATCCCAGGGAGGGGTGTAGTAGACGGACATACCGCCACCACGGGCACCGTCGAAGAAGACGTTGGGACGCTGGGCTACCCGCTTGAAGGTGCCGTTGCGGGCGCGGAAGAAGAGGGTGGCGGTCCAGTAGTTGGAGAAGTCCTCGGAGAACTCGCAGGTGGTGCAGGTAGACTCTTGGGCAATGTCGTGGCGGCTGTGGTCCATGGTGATGTTGAAGGAGTTGCCGCCGACAACCTGATGGAGATGGGGAGACTGAGAAGCTCCGGGGAAGACGAGACTAGAAATATGGCATGTTAGTGGTGTTTCAAAGTTATGAGAAAGGGTTAAAGGTCCTTTCGTTATTAGACTCACGGATCCAGACGTTCAGTCACGAGCTCAGAGCAAGAGAAGCGCAGGAGAGCGTCAACTCCAGGGGCGCCGATGGCCAGAGCCACCGCGAGAAGGCTTGTTTGACGCATCTTAATGGTTCTGAGTGACTGACAGCGGTGGTTGACAAAGACTGTATCAAAGAGGTCCTCTTCTCGTACTGTGAGAGGTCTTACTTGACTTGAGGATGATCCACGGGATTGTCGGGTTAGCGGTCGATCATAAAAACACCCTCAATAGGGCGGCGCTGGCCATGTTTATCCTCAACGAAGACTTCCTGCCAAGCATACCGCTGTCTATAGTTGGTCGTGAAGCACGCGAACGACTATCAACTTCAATGCCACTACTACATGTCCTAGCCGCCAGGCTACTCATCTTTCACTGGCCTGACTATTACCAATAGTATCATCATTAGCATGGGGGTGACCCCTTTCATTGTTCCAATGTTCTACTTCGTCTTGCCTGATCCAAGTTAGTTCCCCGGTCTACGGAACAAATGGGACGAGGTGAACAAGGGGGTCTGCATGTTGCCACGCGACGGAACGGTAGTACTCCCGCTTCCTATTTTGGGCTCACTCCGGATCCCGGATGTGGAGCATTGGCATCTGGAGAACATGAACTGCAGAAGCGACTGGGCGGTGCCCGCGCGGCGTTGCTTTGTGCCGGATAAGATGTCCACGAAAAAGACATCAGAATAAAACAGTGCCCCGGTAACGGGCGGTGGCTACTAGGCGTACTCGGTGGTGATATCTTCTTTCGGCTGCTTACAAAAGATCATCTTCGAAAAACAGCCGATTCCCATGGCCACTGCCCAAATGCGAGTGATGAGGCTCCACGAACCTTCTTTGCACCTCCACCTTTGTCTCGACTGGTGGAACACCATCACTCTGGTATTTTTGGGTGTTGTGAGTTGTCTTGGGTGTCTTTGACGGACATGGGATAATTTTCATGATTCCGGAGGGAAGGGTGACAGGTGGGAGGCAAGCAATGCGACGATATTATTATATGATGGTACCTAGATAGGTAGGGTAGTGTTCGAGGTTCGGGTGTCATCGCGGCGTCTTGGCCGGGAGAGGTTGGCGGCCGGAACGGGAATCTGGGGTCAGAGGGGTCCACTTTTGTTAGGAGGCTTCCGTGAGAAGACGGAGGACACTCGATGTCGGCGCATTACCTCTATGTAGTTGTACGCTCCCCTACGAGTTATGATGGAAGGCAGAGTTATCTCTACCTCTATCAAGCGGCGGAGTTTCCTAACCCTTTACGTTTTGTTATCATAATGCTTCTACAGGCCATGATTCCGCAGTGTCTTTCCCCATTCCATGTACCACCCCATCCCCCACCGCTCAAGGATTTCGGCACCTACCACAGCCCAACAACAAGCAACGCTTCCGCTTCTCCGTCAGATCCGTCTAGACCATCTAGGCAACTCTCTCAACAGCATGTTTTGCTCCGGGGACGGCCGGGCATTGTGGTCACAATGCAACACTCGATAATTCCCTTCCATGGTAGAGCACTACCTTATCCTTCCGAACCCCGAATGTGCTGATCGTTGACGGTTTCTGGAGAACTGAATTTGGTACACTGCACCCTCATGCGGTTGTTAGTGGCTCTCGGCACTGCCCTCCACGATGGAACATTGGTATGTGCAGGGGCTGTTTTTTTGGACAACCGTTGACTGATACCTTCCGCATTGGTAAACCTCGGGGCATTCCTTCCCGCTCGGGAACTGATCGGGCTAGGACATGAGGACCTAGCCTGGCTGTCGTCTGAATGGCAACTGAATACCAAGCATGGCAGTCACGGCTTGTCACTGCGTGCCCTTTTGCGAGAGCTGGTGGGGAAAAGGCAAGAGCAACTACCGCATTGGAAATATAGGGGGGGCATCTAAGGCAGATGGGTGCATCTGGCGCAGCCTCAGTTCCTAAAGCAGTCTGGTAAACTGGCCTAGATGAAATCGTCTGGCCCAGACGGGTCATCTAGAGCAGACGCTTTATCTTGGGCAGAACCCCTCATCTTACGCAGACGCCAGCCATAATTTTCCGCTATGGTAACGATCCGCAATTGAACACCAGTTCGAAGACCTTCAGCGACCGTCTATAGGGGGCCGGGCACCCAGATTGACCAATCAGAGGCAGAGCCTTTCCCTGATCAACTAGGCTAGGTTGGACGCCTAGGCTAGTGAAAAAAAACCTAGCGTAGAGGCTTTCCAACTAGGTAGTTGGCTGGTGACGAGAGACAAGAACAAGAATGACTGTACCGGAGAGAAAAACGTCATGTAGCAGGTATGAAAGCTCGCGGCCACTTGGCCGAGCAAGTGGTGAAATGACTGAGTGTCTCGCAAGAACGGGCAAGCATCGGCAGAGTGTAGTGGAAGAACAACATGTGAGAGATTGCGCAATGGCTGAACTAGGAAAGAACAGCAACAACATCCAAACAGAGAAGTATCTGCTCCAAGAAGCTGTTCGAAGGGGTAGTAGAGCGATCATTTTTACTATAGTCAAGCATGACCCTCACTAATAGAGGTACATCCGTGACTCTGTGAGACACTATCCTCCCTTGATGCTTCCTCCTCCATATCACAGCTCTGGGGTGGAACTGCTGCATCCACAATACCATCGAACAGCACCTTTTCTCAGTCTCTGGACTGTGTAGGACCTTCCACAACCGAACTTTCTGGGCTGCGGATGACTGACGCGTGGCGTTCGTAAGATAGAGGTATTCTGATTAGTCGTAATATGTTGACAGGTCGCTCGCCCTTTCCATCGATCATGATCTTTCAAGAACTTGTACCTACCGTAGCGGGAAATCCCCCAAGGCATCTAGACTTCGTACCTTACTGTACCTCTACTTGACCAACTTCTCCAGACCGACCACTCAACACTCCTTCAATCTGTTGCGCCTCCCTGAATCCGCGCCGATTGCCATCCAGCTACAAACCCCATCAACATAATTCAACTTCTCCAAGCGCAGTTCAGCCCACATTCTAATCCCATGAACATCCCTCAGCAATCCATCCACGTACGTCAGGGTCCTTGTCCCCTTCAGTTTCTGACACCAGGTCTTTCCTGCATGCAAATACCCGCCACAGATGGCCCGCAGATCATTACAAGCCTTGCTCAGGCCACAAATCTCCGGCGCCATCTCCTTTGAAACCTGTGCAAAAGCATCGCATGGTGTTCCTTCTATCCTTACGCCAAGCTCATGGATCTCTTCATCCAAGTGGTAGAGACACAGCTGAAGAAGGACGGTGAACACCCTCATCGGGTTTTCGTCTAGTTCCTCGGCATGCTTGTCCAGCGTCTCCATCAAGTCAGACTCCCATCACCTGCGTCTTCTCCTCCCTGGTTTTTACACCGCCTCTCTCGGAAGAAATGGGGAAAAGACCCCTATGCGAAACAACACAACACCAACCACATCCTCTTAGTCCCCTCCGGCCTCATCTCCAGTCTCGGCGTGAATCGTCCCATGAAGATCACATAACGTCCGGGCATGGAAGTCCAGCGGAAAGCAAGCTCAACGCTTGAGTCTGATACTGACTCAGAGAAGAAGTAGTCAGTCAGCGACCCGTTCTTGCCGATAACTCTCCCTACCTGCTCGCGCTGGAGCTCCAAGGATTTGACAGCAGCGTGAATCACGTCCTGGGGGGCAGCAAAGCCGGGATTCGAGGAGGATGAGGGATTTGGAAGGTTGGGAGAGGATGCTTCGGGAGAGGATTATCTCGATTAAGAAGGGGGGAGTGAGGTAGGAGGGGTTGGGGGT